>OX104112.1:80252382-80517997 GCA_944474755.1 Limnoperna fortunei | reverse complement strand
CTTATGATGAGTACTTGCCAGTCAGTCACCTGTCACCTGACCTTGACCTCAATTTCACGGTCCAGCGACTGCGTTAAAGTTTTTGGGTTACGACAGTTCCTCTGTAACTACGCATGGTAGGATGACAATATTTGGTGTATAGGTTGCTGATGACTAGTACATGACTGTCTGGTAGGTGTCTCCTGATTTTGACCTCAATTTCACGGTCCAGTGACTACGTTAAAGTTTTTGGGTTACGACAGTTCCTCTGTAACTACGCATGGTAGGATGACAATATTTGGTGTATAGGTTGCTGATGTTTAGTACATGACTGTCTGGTAGGTGTCACCTGACCTTGACCTCAATTTCACGGTCCAGTGACTACGTTAAAGTTTTTGGGTTACGGAAGTTACTCTGTTACTACGCATGGTAGGATGACAATATTTGATATATAGGTTGCTGATGACTAGTACATGACTGTCTGGTAGGTTCCACCTGACCTTGACCTCAATTTCACGGTCCAGCGACTACGTTAAAGTTTTTGGGTTACGACAGTTCCGCTATAACCACACATGGTAGGATGACAATATTTGGTATATAGGTTGCTGATGACTAGTACATGACTGTCTGGTAGGTTCCACCTGACCTTGACCTCAATTTCACGGTCCAGCGACTACGTTAAAGTTTTTGGGTTTCGACAGTTCCGCTATAACAACACATGATAGGATGACAATATTTGGTATATAGGTTGCTGATGACGAGTACATGACTGTCTGGAAGGTGTCACCTGACCTTGACCTCAATTTCACGGTCCAGCGACTACATTAAAGTTTTTGGGTTACAGCAGTTTCTCTGTAGCTATGCATGGTAGGATGACAATATTTGGTATATAGGTTGCTGATGAATAGTACATGACTGTCTGGTAGGTTCCACCTGATATTGACCTCAATTTCACGGTCCAGCGACTACGTTTAAGTTTTTGGGTTATGGCTCTTCCCCTTTAACTATGCATGGTATGGTGTCAATATTTCGTATACAGGCCGCTGCTGATATTTAATGCTATTTACGTAATGCTTATGACGAAATTTATTTTCGTTACTGATGCGGAATGCAGGCGAGACATTTTTCTGTGTCCACACTTGTGTTTAAGATTTGATGATTTTGTAATAGTTTTTAGTTGCTCCAGATTTAGTATTATTATTAATTTTTATTCTCTGATTGTTGCTCTGTCTTATTGTTTAACAATTTTTATACTTTCCAGTTCTAATGGTTGGGCCCTGTGCTCAACATATGTTTTTCCTTTCTAAGAGTGCTTATTTGTATCTTCCACTTTGTACAATACGAAGTCAAATATTACAAGCAGTATAAAATACAATGGTGACAATCACCAGAAGTCGCCACACTCTAAAATAGTAGGGAGAAGTTACTTCTCCTTGGCAGCCAAACAGTGAGAAGTGAGGCTCTGATAGGGAGACTTCAGGAGACATTAGGGAGAAGTCAGGGGGACTGTACAAATAATTAATTTTCGCAGTAGTTATATACATTTTTCATTTTTTACATCATTTTTTTTTATAATTGTGGATTTCCAGGATTATTTCTCTTGTGTTTTTAAATCATACACATTTAGATTCAGTTTTTTTTCCCTTTCTTTTTCATTATTATTAATGGTATGCAATATCAAATAGCACATAACCTTTATTATTATAAAATCAATGAAAAAAGCACCAGATATAGCGACTATTTTTCTATCTACTTCAGTACTTGTAGCCATACAAGGTATTCACAAATAAAAATAGATCAACTTAAAATATTTGTATAGGTGTAGACATAAACATCATTCATGAAGTTCTTGTATACTTTATCTGAGCAAAATTTTCAAAGAAGATAGGTAAACTAACATAACATTAAACCCAGAAACAATTCTTCTGTTCAGCACACTTCCACTTGGACAAAGTTGTGCTGATCAAAATTGCTTCATGGGACACCCATCTACAGAACTTTTCATGATGTCAATAATTACTATACATCTTTATTCTTTCAAGTGCAGCTCATATATTTATCGAAGTACAATACACTTTGAAAGAACTGAAGTTTGAAACCAATTGAAAGTGTTTGTTTATCAAACAAATTAAGATTTTTCAGTATGGGCCGTTGTACTTTACTTTTCTTCGTTGTTCAATTTCAGTAATTAGTCACATCCGGTAAATAAACAAATGGCGCGTAATCCAGTTGATAGACGTAAATCCTTTGAAAAAATGTTAAATACGCATATTGCTTGCTGTTTTTATTGGATTTACACATTTATTGATAAATTGGTAGTCTGGGTGAAATATTTGGACCAGATCATATGCAAGTGTCTACTGTAAACCATCGGGCGACTTTAGGGAAATAACAGGGCGACTTTGACTTAGCTTTTGTGGCGTCGTAGGGCGACTTCAGGTCCCAGTAGGGCAACTTTGTCGCCCACTTCGCCTAGTGTGGTGAGCCCTGAATCACTAGTTCTGCAGTCCTTTAGTCAGGGATATTCTGACACTCATGACCTGGAGTACTGTTGCAGGTTTTAGCTCTTTGGAACACTGGATTTTGGAATATTTATGACCACAAAATTATAGCCAGTATTAGTAAATTGTCTCATCATATTGTCTTATGTATAATTATGTGTATCTATCAATTATTCTTTTCCTCTTTTTTGTACAACTGTTATTGCTCCCAGTGGGCTCCTGATTTGGAAATAAACGATATGTTATGCTATGTTATGTTATGTTATGTTATGTTATGTTATGTTATGTTATGTTATGTTATGTTATGTTATGTTATATGTTCCTACTTTGCTGTCCATGCCAAAATTTGTCGCTATTTATTATATATTAATACTTCATGCACAATACTTTTTTGGTGGGAGGTACAGTTTTGTAATTGGAAAAACAGCCCTTCAATACATGCCCTCCTTGTCGCATGTTGCTGATACATAAATAATTTTTTTTAAAGTTGTAGCCTCAAAACGTTTAAAGCATATCAAATTAGAGTTAATGTATACCAACAGTCAATTTTTTGGGCCATTAGTTGCTATTTTCCATCACATTTTTCTCAGCAATAGTAAGTATTACAAAACTGAAATGTTGTCAGTATCTTTGTATGATCATGTCATATTGTGGGATTAATTTTCAGCCCTCTCCTAGTTCTACTTCCTGTTAACAGACTTAGTCAATTTTTAGCTATCCAATTTTTTCAATTTTTTACCCTTTGAACATGATATTGTAATTTTTCATCACACTGTTCTCAGCAATGATAAATGCTACAATACTTCAATTTGGTCAATAGCTAGTATTGTGCAATATTGTGGGATTTATCCCCCATGATGAATAGGTGGTATACTGTTTTACATCTGTGTGTGTGTGAGTGCGTGTAGTTATAAAAAAGGGTGGGGGTATCAGTGACCATTAGCTAACAAAAGTTCTTATATTTTTGGGTGAGATTCGTGTCTAACATCATGGAAGCATGAGCACCTTCAGAACTATATGAGATTTTGTCTCACGTCATGAGATATCACATGTATATGCACATGATCAATGGTAGATGACTTCTAAAAAAATCTGGTCTACATCAATCTCATCAATTTTACTTCTGCCCCACCCCCACCCCCTTCCAAAAACCTTTGAATTCTAACTACTATAATATAGTCATAATATGGTATCGGTTAATATTTCACAAGGAATGAGTTTAGCAAAAATGAGAACACCAACTCAACTTTATTTCCTACTTTTTTTAAGCCTGTTGTACTCAATCTTTGTATACAAATTCATGTAAAGACTTGTTAGTAAGAAAGAAAAAAAAGAGTTTTAAAAATAAGTAGAGAAATTAGGCAAACCAAAACATCCAGATTCATTTAATTCATAATAAAATATTGACTATAGCATTTAAAAGTAAGACCAGACAATCATTATGTTCATATTCTGTTTACTTTTTTAAACAGTAGTTTTTAATTATTTACCAGTAAGTATTTCCATGATCAGGCTTCTTAAAGTAAAATAATATAGCAGACAAGGAGGCACTTTTGTTGTGATGGTTATGACATACATGTAAGCCTTACATCTGAAATCACACAGATAATTGTATCTGTTGCATAGCTTGACTGAGGCAAAACCATTTTAGGAAATGTGTGTTCTTACTACAGGTTATGTTAATTTTTGTAAGTCGAGACACAAGTTTAAGTTGAATTTTTATTTACAATTCAAATTGGGGATGATGAAAGTTTTTTTTTTTTTTTGCAGTTTTGTGTTCGCTGGAATTCAAGTTTGCATTCAAAATTTGCATTAAAGCCAGGCTAGATAGTGAAATTACCTATTCCAAGCAAATTTCAAGAATGGTATAATAAACAGTTGTATACACATTTTTAAAACATTTGTATTTTTACTGTATCAATAATTGTAGGCATTTTGTTTACCTATTCTGCAAATTGTGTTTGAAACATTAAAGGATCAGCAGGAAGGCAAAGGTGGCAAGTTATTGACTAAAACACAAGGTAAATATACTCAAGTTTGTTTGATTTTATGATTCATAATATCTTAAAAGGGATATTGTGTTTTAACACCAAATCTTCATATATTGATAATATTTAACAGCTTCATTTTGAAAATATTTTTATAAAATGTCATCAAAAATACCAAGGTTAATAAATTTACTGTGCCAGACACATGTTTCGTCCAATCAAGACTCATCAGTGGCACTTAAACCCCAAAAAATCTTTAAATCCAAAATGATTAAGTTGTTGTAGATCTTTAATCACCACAATTCCAAACCATTATACCAAATCCTGCTAAGGCTTTGTACAACTAAAATTATTATTTATGAAATGAATAGAATTTTGCATACTTTTGATTGGTCTTAAAACTACTTTCGGGTCATGTTAAATCACAACAGAACTAAAATTGCATCTAATTATTGTTGTTTTTGTTAAAAAACTGTCTGAGTTTATTTTGGCGTAATGTATTATTCGCGGTCCGTAATAAGAATGAATAACTCTATCATTTGTCCTAATATTTCGCGCGTTTTTTGCGTTCCAACTTTTACCATGAATATAGCAAAAATTAAATCACCGCCAATAAAACCACTTATACGGTATTAACTTGTTTTCTAATCTGATTCATGTACGTGTTTGTAACACAAATATCTTGTCACAACAATAGATTTGCAACAATAGACAAGGATTTGTTGGGTTTATTCATGTAATAAAACTGTTACAGACTAGACATGTGACCGCTATCAGTATTTCTGTATTTCTCACCCTCAAAAACGTAGCAGCCTAGCAGCTTGGTGAATATTTCATTTTCTCTGGTTGAAAAATCCCAAGAGCAACCTACATGTATATCAAAGTTACTAATTGTATAATATTGTATAAATTGCAGATGATTTCCGATTATTTAGTTTTGTTGTTGCAATTCTTCTTTTTTTATTGACATTTTAACTGTGGATCTATCAAATGTAAATTTTTATTCCTAATCTATAAGTATACTGATCTTTCATAAAATATTCAAATACTACAACAATTATGATGTGTACATCTTTATACTGGTAGTTTATGTAGGGAATGCTGAGGTATGAAAAACCATACACTGCTCCAAACCATTTTATTATGTTATTAAAAATGTCTTGCTGTTATTTTATAAAAAAAATTTGTCAGTTACAATTTTCATCAACAGTTGTTTAGCACTAAATGCCAACCGCCCCCCCCCCCCCCCCCAAAAAAAAAAAAAAAACCAACAACAACAAAGCATTCCATTGTTTTCAGTTGCCTCATACCAATCCCTGATACATTGTAATAAACAATGGTGTTCCAACAACCAATCAAATACATGAATTGAGATATCAGTTAAATAATAATTTAGTAAATAAAGACATAACAATATTATTAGTATACACATGTTATGGCCATGAGAATGTTCTTAATGTATAATCAATATCTTAATGTTTTATTTATAGGTGTAGGAGGGAAATGGAAGATGAATGTTTATGACAGAGGAGATGCCATGGGTAAACTATATTGTAGTTTTTTGTTCTATGGCAGAATAATTCAGTAGAAATTAAAATATTAACATTTGATTTGACTTCAGATATTTTTGATGTATTGAATAAACTTGTCTATACTACCCTTAATAAAAACGATAAAAACTATCCTGGAATATATGATGGATGCAAGAATTTTATCTGAACAATCTTATGTAACAAATGTTATTCAAATACACAAAACTTGTTACCTTAAAAAAGTTACCATACCAGCAGCCAGAAAAAACCACAAATTGTCTCAGATTTTGTGTAGTCTTCTGTACATGAAGAATCTGTGGGCTTCAGCATTACTCTTGTTTTGGATGACTTTCTTTTAAAATATTTCTGTAATACATGTACATGCACATTGGTTATTTGACTAAGCAAAAAAAAAAATCAAAATTGCTGTATTATTAACATTATTTTAACCTGTTTAAAACTATCAGCATTTCATTTATGATGCATCCACATTCTTGCAAGTTAGCATTGGGTAATTCAATATTATTTTAGCAATTGATCCAGAAGGAACATTATGTCAGGCTCGAGACCCTCAAGGATGGCATGGAACAAGATCAAATAAATCTGTCATTGGAAAAGGTAGGAGTTTAGTTTTAATACTCCACTACACAAAGTGGCACTGTATTATGTGATACCCTCAGTATGAGTGTCTGTCGTCAGCCCGTCCATCCATTCCTTAATGGTGTCCAGATGAAAACTAATAAAGATTTTATGTCAAAATATTTTATAATTAAAAATGGAAATATTGCTACAATTGCCTGTGTGATGTATACTGCAGAGTTAAATCACAAGATCCATCAGCCCTATCATGTGTTTGTATAAATGCAGGTTTATGCCATTATCAACAATTTTTAAGGTATATTGTGGTGTCTAGTTTTTATTGAGGCAGGAAGCTAGAGTATCTAACAAAGATCTCGTCTTTCTTGCATGAAAACTTTTTTCTTGTAATTAAGCTGTGATTTAGCTAGTGCTTGCCGCTTTCTCCATTTGCGAATCTGTTTCAGAAATGACCAATAAATTTTGAACACATGTTGACACTTAAAGTTCAAGGATTATCATCATCAAAATCGGCACAGGTAAATCTGAAAAAGGTACAAGTTTATGACCCAATCCAATTATCTAATAAACATGTTACTGAATACATATTGTCACACAATCAAGAATAGCTACAGGGGGACCTTATCATGGAAACAGCCTTGTTCATCTTAAGAAGCAAAGCTTTGTACAGGCACCATGTGTGGCAACTTTAAATTATATTGCCATTTGCATCAAAAATCGTCACATTTTTTGTCAGAGCCTCATGTTTATCATGTTAACGTGCCATTTGGTAATGCTGGTTCCCAAATTATTTTACTTTGTAAATTAAGCATTGGGTTGAAATAATATCACAAACCAGTACAAAGCAAAAAGAAAATATGACAGTCTCCTGATTGGGTGCTGGAGATTGCAACTATGATGCAGCTTGCATTTAAATTACTACGGTAAAAATGTAAACATAATAAAAATGAGTATTTTGGCAGTCACTTTAAACAAATTTAATTTCGTTCTGTTTTAATATTTGTAATATGACATTTTACAAGCACACTCTGCTGGAGTCAAGCTGGAACTTGCAACCTCAGCATTGACAATAAGTGTTGTAGTCAAGCACACCCTCCGAAGGTCAGTCTAGAACTTGCAACTTCAGCAGCATTGACAAATATTATGTGATATAATGTTTATATTACAGGAAAGTATTATTATGAAGCTGAAGTTACAGATGAAGGATTGTGTCGCGTGGGTTGGTCCACTGACAAGGCCTCTTTAGATCTTGGTACAGATAAATTTGGATATGGATTTGGTGGAACAGGAAAGAAGTCATATGGAAAACAGTTTGATAGTTATGGAGAGGTAATGGCTTGCTCAATTTTTAACAAAGCGAAAATTTGGATCTCACCATAAAAATTAGTCTCATGTTGTGGCACCACACATTTCGTCATGTAGACAACAAAAATTCGGAAAAAATTATCCACAGTAGCTTAATGCAATATTTAAAAAAAGTAAATATATTAAATTTAGACTTGGGTAGGAACAGCTGTTTTGGTTGACCCCTGTAAACCGTCCCCAGATAGCAAATAGGTCATGGTAAATTAGATTGCATGTAAGGATTATCTACCTGTCTATTTATGTTTGATTTTTCTAAGAACAATGTGTTAATTATAACCTTATGTTTTATTTTACAGGCCTATGGTATGAATGATGTGATTGGATGTTACCTTGACCTTGGAAATGGAGAAATCAAGTGGTCAAAGAATGGTAAGATGCTCATAGTTTTTGAAACAGTGGTGTAATCCTGTGTATTAAAGACGATGGTACATGTATTCCAATCAGTGAGAATAAACTAACACCTACAGCATTCAAAAAATTTCTTATCTAGTTGCTTTGTTAACTAAGATTGAGAAATCATGTATGCTGGAGGCATTCTGAGGACTAAGGCCTATCGTTGTCAGCTAAATGGCAACAGGTGTTGCAAATTAGTTTCAGATTATTAGTGGGTGCTGAGGATTCTCTCAGTTTTTATTCCCGGCAACTAACAGTTCGGGGACATATTGTTTTACCCCTTTATCCCATACACAATACCATTTCTATGGAAATGTCATTCCGTCTTTCCCATGTTTTTGAGACTTTTTTTGTAAATGCATATTTTGCTGATTTTTGGTATTTTAGTCTGTGGTGTTAAGTTACAGAACAAGTTTATGTTTCGTTCCTCTCTGCAAATTTTTTTGGAAATTACAGGCCTTGGACTTTCCAAAGTAGAGTGATGGGGTATTCTATGTCTCTCAGATAAAATACCAGTTCTAAGGAAGTGCTATTTTAATATCAGTTATAATGTGTCATATTAGTGCAGGGTTATAACTTAGCCTTGTTTTTGTCCTTGGCTGAGTTAGAGGTACCAGTTGCTTCTAAATCTGATGTTTCAGTATTCATGGACGGTCTCAGCTGTGTTTTAATATGTAATAAGAGTTTGGTAAAATAGAATTGTAGGCTTAGTATTGATGGTAACTGAGCACATGATCGCATAAGACAGAAAAAGTATGAACAAGTATGCTTGAGTCTGAAATGTTTCTTTTTTTTTCAGGTGTTGATTTAGGGACAGCTTATTCGATCCCACAACATTTGAGAACAGAGAAATTTTTTGCAGCTGTTGTCCTTAAGGTAAATTATTGTCATTTAAAAAATTAGTTTATTTGATATGTTTAAATGTGGCTTCCACTAATAACTGCTTTTTTTTAGCTGTATCATGGCTAAAGTATGACGCTTAAGTACTAGGTGAGAATACATCTGCCATTTTAAACAAAGGGAGATAATTGATATGAAACTAATGTAAGCTGGTTTTATATTGTCAGACTTGCACTTTGTTGAAAGAACATACCAAAAGCTGTGCCTATTTTACTATTTACATGGTTCATTGAAAAACTGAATAATGAAAAATATCTAAAAAGGTGTTGTTGATTAATCAATGTTGATGGTAATTTCAAAGACTTAAAAGATTAAAATTTGTAGTTTAGAAGTCACATACTAAATATTCATTTTTAATCTGCTTAAATATTTGCAATACCTTGTTAACATTTATTTTATTATACAGTTTGTAGCAGTTAAATCTTTTAAAAAGTAATTTCTTCCCATTGTCTCCCACTTCTCCCTGTCAGCCTCCAAAAGTTGAAGAAGTGACTGTCCACTATAAATCTGACACAGTGTGATCACTAAGATAAAATAAACAGAAATCTTGTGTTTATGCCTAGGGTCTGTAATTGGTTTTAATTTTCATAAGTCCTAATAACCATGGGCTTGTAAAATTACACGTAGACCTATACAATTGTAAGCCTACAGGTCCCATTGGCTTATGACTTATAATATCAATCTTGAAGACTGATAGTAGATTTTTGAAACAAATTCCAAATTAAACTAATGAATATGTATCACTTTTCTTCTTTTTAGAATGCTGAAATGAGCTTTAATTTTGGTGATCATCCATTTAAGTACCCTCCACAGGTGAGTTTTGATAAGATTGGGAGTTAATTAGTATTTTAATTTTTTAAGTCTTTTTGGTCAAAAACATTGTGTCATCAATTTTAGGTAGGGCGGGCAGATAGGTGGGCTCTCTGGCAGGGAAAAAAGGGTATCTATTTTGTATAATCAACACCTCCTACAGTTTTCAACCCAGATCTCTTAAACTTCACAGAAAGATTGCACATGTATTTAAGTTGTGCACCTGTATTAAGGATGGAAGTATTCAAGGCTTATTTTCCTAATTTTCCAGACCTGGGAAATTAGTCATTTTTCAGAACATTTAAAGAACATGGTACCAATTTTGTATAATCAACTCCTCCTACAGTTTTAACCTACATCTCTGAAACTTCACAGAAAGATTGTATATGTATTGAAATTGTGCACCTGCTATTATTGAAGTGTTCCAGGAACTTTTTTCCAAATTTTCCAGACTTGGGAACTTAGTCATTTTTCAGAACATTTGCAGAAGATGGTACCTATTTCGTGTAATCAACTCCTCCTACGGTTTTCAACCCAGATATCTGAAACTTCACAGAAAGATTGCGCATGTAATGAAGTTGTGCACTTGCTATTCTGGAATTGTTTGAGGATTTTTTCCTAATTATCCAGACTTTGGAACTTAATCATTTTTGATAACATTTGCAGAAGACGGAGCCTATTGTAATCGACTCCTACATTTTTTTACACAAACCCAAAGCCTACTTCCAACAAATTGTAAACCATTCCCTAGTTATTGAGGCACATGCTTCGCACCCTGGCCGTTTCAGACTTTTGCGATTTTTTAGTTAATTTATCATGGCATTTTAAAATTAATGAATAATTACATATGAAAATGACTGTTTTCTATAGTAGAAGTTCTGTTTGTTTATATTATTATACTGTGAATTCATGTTATCATTAGGTATTGTCCTAAGTTCTGATTGTAGAATTTTGCACCAAATTGTTAACCTGCATTTCCCGTACTTACAGAGAGGAACCTTTGTTGGATTAACACAAGCAGAACACAAGGATGTCTTAGAGTCCAGAATAGTTGGTAAGTGGGCTTGCTGAATACAATTATGTTATTGAGGTTTGCTACTTTTTTATTGCAAAACTTATTGGTATAATGAATATGTTTATCTACTTTTCAGCTCACCATACCCAAAGGGTTATTGTGTGAGCTAATGTCATCGCTTTGTCCATCTCGTCAGCATCATCATCTATAGACTTTTATATTCATACCCTCTGCAAACTTGTTTGGGGGTATACAGGAATCACCCTGTCATTTAATGAAACTTATCATAAAGGAGGTACAATATATGTAGATGTGCTCGTAGGATTTTTATTGACCTCTGATATCATTAAGGGGAGATAATTGGACTTGAAAGTGAAGAGGGGGTATCTCTTTGTGAGTGTGCTCACAGTCCACACTTGTTCACTCTACTCTGTGCAAATTGAAACCAAACTTGGTCACAATGTTCATTGAATGGTGCTTTACTTAGTTTGTGTTTTTTATTCTGATAGAAAACTAGAATAACTGCCACTGCAGGACTTTGTTTAACACAGCACCCTATAGGAAAATGTTTCAAAAGGCTTCTCTGAAACCAATGATCCAGTTAAAATTAAACTCATCAGCAATATTTTTTGAATGGTCCTCCATAAAGTTTGTTTTCTGTGCCAATTGCAAATACAAAATGGCCATCACAGCAGAACTTAGTTTAACATGGGGGATTGTTAAAATGCCATTTTTAGCTCACCTGGACCGAAGGTCCATGTGAGCTTTTGTTATCACTTGGCGTCCGTCGTCCGTCGTCTGTCGTCCGTCGTAAACTTTTTCAAAAATCTTCTCCTCTGAAACCACTGGGCCAATTTTTTTCAAACTTGGCCACAATCATCCTTAGGGTTCCTAGTTTCAAGTTTGTACCCAGGGTGTTGATCAACAGACAAATATGGCCGCTGTTACTAAAAATAGATAGATAGATTGATTGATGATTAATGGTGTTTAACGCCCGAGCAGCAATATTTCAGCTATATTCAGGCGATGAACATGAAATGGATGATAAAATGAACATGAAATGATGATGAATGAAAATGGGATGGGACACAAGGAAAAATAGGGGTAACGGATTTTAGATTGCCACTGGCAAATGGGAGGATGGATAGGGTTGGGCAATTCAGCCTCCTGTAGCGGGATCGAAATCCCTACTCATAGCGAATACTACAGCAGCGTTCTTTTAACGTGCGAGGAACGTGGCATTTTTCCCAACACGGTGCACTAATATGGTTTGCGGTCAGGTTTTCCGTATTATGGCCTGACAACCCCAGCTTGCCAGGGGTACCCCATTCAACCACCTGGGGCACACATCCCAGTTGGTCTTTAGGCAAACCGACCTGACATGCCGGTCAGGGTACTGGGCGCTATTTAGTCGCCTTTTACGACAAGCTAGCGCGACTGCGGTCTATTCTTTTAGCCACCCGGATCCCGCACGGGGCCTAAAAATAGAACATGGTGGTCAACACAGGTTTTTGATCTTTATCTAAAAAACTATAATAGCTATAGAGAAAACCGTTACTTCAAATTGATCAGCACATTAAGGTCTACAATAGGTTATTAGTGCGAAGTTGTGTATTGGCGTCTTGTAGGAGTTATTGCCCTTTTTGACAATTTTTGACTAAATTTTTGGTATTTACAATATAACCTGAAAACTATACGAGGTAGAGTGAAACTATAAATGGCAAACATGATCAGCAATAAAAGCCCTACAATTCACTTGATTGGTCTGAAATTGTCAGATGACTCCTTATATGAGTTATTGCCCTTAAATGGTAATTTTTTATGAAATTTTCTGTTTTTGTCCTGTAACTTTAAAACTGTAACAGCTAGAGTAAAACTGTAAATAGCAAAAATGATCAACAATAAAGACCCTACAATTCACTTGATTGGTCTGAAATTGTCAGACAACTCCTTAAATAAGTTATTGCCCTTAAATTGCAATTTTTTATGAAATTTTCCATTTTTGTCCTGTAACTTAAAAACCATAACAGCTAGAGTGAAATAATGAATTGCAAAAATGATCAGCAAAAAAAAGCCCTACAATTAATTTAATTGGTCTGAAATTGTCAGATGACTCCTTATAGGGGTTATTGCCCTTAAATGACAATTTTGTTATGAAATTTTCCATTTTTGTCCTGTAACTTGAAAACTGTAGTAGCTAGATCAAAACTGTCAATTGCACAAATGATCAGCAATATAAGCCCTACAAATGATTGCTTAGTCCAAAATTGCAAGATGACTCTTTATAGGAGTTATTGCCCTTTCATTATGAATTTGGACAAATGAACAGTTTTTTAATTATAAATTAGTCTATAACACACCTATTAGTAGAGTAAAACTGTAAATTTCTAAAGTACCCTAAAGGACAATGCCTAAAAACCATTTAATTTTCAGAAATTGTCGATGGCACCTTATAGGAGTTATTGTATTTAACAATTGTTTTGAAGAAATGTTTAGTTTTTGCACAGTAACTTAAAAGCTATAACAACTAGACTGAAACTGTTAATTTAAAAAATTTTAATATAGTTTAAGTCATTTGGATTCCAGGTGAGCGATTACAGGCTCCTGGGAGCCTCTAGTTTGAGAAACTGTTTAGTTGATATTGTTTGTGAATGTTTGCTGGATGGAAGGTTTGTTTTTTTATTTTGGTCGGAAATTCTAAAGGGCTGCCACAGCTTAACTATATATCCAATTCAAAAAACCTATTGCCAGTAATAATTGGATGATCCTCTATCAGGTATATGCTTTGTATTTCAATCTTAAATTCTGAATGGCCAACAGTGCAGTACCATATGCAAAACATTTTTAAATATCTTCTCAGAAAGTGCAAAGCTGATTGAAGCAATATTGTATGTGCATATTTGTTTTATGGTTAAAAATGGCTGTCACAGCAGGTCTTAGTTTAACATTAGACCATGCAGGAACACGTTTTAAAAGGCTTCTCTGAAACTAGTTAACCAGTTGAAAAATAAACTTATCACTAGTATTCATGTCATGGTTCTCTTAAAGATTGTGTTTTTCATTTGGAAATGGAAAATTACATCAAGGAAATGTATTATGTAATGCTTAAATAAAGATGAGCTCTGAAGATCTTCTGGTTTTTGTCTCGCCTGCGACGAAAGACGCTGGAGGCGAGACATATGTATGGGAATCCGGCGGCGGCGGCGTAAACACTTGACATCTTGCTTCATATCTTTGTAAGCCCAAGCCCTAGGTCCATCAAATTTGGTCCAGAGGTAGCTTATGATGAGTACTTGCCAGTCAGTCACCTGTCACCTGACCTTGACCTCAATTTCACGGTCCAGCGACTACATTAAAGTTTTTAGGTTACGACAGTTCCTCTGTAACTACGCATGGTAGGATGACAATATTTGGTGTATAGGTTGCTGATGACTAGTACATGACTGTCTGGTAGGTGTCACCTGACCTTGACCTCAATTTCACGGTCCAGCGACTACGTTAAAGTTTTTGGGTTACGACAGTTCCTCTGTAACTATGCATGGTAGGATGACAATATTTGGTGTATAGGTTGCTGATGACTAGTACATGACTGTCTGGTAGGTGTCACCTGACCTTGACCTCAATTTCACGGTCCAGTGACTACGTTAAAGTTTTTGGATTACGGCAGTTACTCTGTTACCACGCATGGTAGGATGACAATATTTGGTATATAGGTTGCTGATGACTATTACATGACTGTCTGGTAGGTTCCACCTGACCTTGACCTCAATTTCACGGTCCAGCGACTACGTTAAAGTTTTTGGGTTACGCCAGTTCCGCTATAACCACACATTGTAGGATGACAATATTTGGTATATAGATTGCTGATGACTAGTACATGACTGTCTGGTAGGTGTCACCTGACCTTGACCTCAATTTCACGGTCCAGTGACTACGTTAAAGTTTTTGGGTTACGCCAGTTACTCTGTTACCGCGCATGGTAGGATGATAATATTTGGTATATAGGTTGCTGATGACTAGTACATGACTGTCTGGTAGGTGTCACCTGACCTTGACCTCAATTTCACGGTCCAGCGACTACATTAAAGTATTTGGGTTACGGCAGTTTCTCTGTAGCTATGCATGGTAGGATGACAATATTTGGTATATAGGTTGCTGATGAATAGTACATGACTGTCTGGTAGGTTTCACCTGACCTTGACCTCAATTTCACGGTCCAGCGACTACGTTAAAGTTTTTGGGTTACAGCTGTTCCCCTGTAACTATGCATGGTATGGTGACAATATTTCGTATACAGGCCGCTGCTGATATTTAATGCTATTTACTTAATGCTTATGACGAAATTTATTTTCGTTACTAATGCGGAATGCAGGCGAGACATTTTTCTGTGTCCACACTTGTGTTGACTCTAAATGACATTGCTTAAAACTTTTCCACAAATAACACTGAACAACTGTTTCATTTTCATTTTCTTTTTTTTTCATCCTGGCCATAATCACAACCCTTGCAATAATGTCAACAAGTTTAATTAACTAAAACATTCTAGTTTCTGTGACCATTTTTAAAATCGAGGGTGCTACATTATTGATTTTACAAGTTCACTATGCTACCAAAAATTTCTAAGCCTATCTGTAAAGACATTTACTACACATACAATTAGTTTTTATTGTCTCGCCTGCGACGAAAGTCGCTGGAGGCGAGACATATGTATGGGAATCCGGCGGCGGCGGCGGCGGCGGCGGCGGCGGCGGCGGCGTAAACACTTGACATCTTGCTTCATATCTTTGTAAGCCCAAGCCCTAGGTCCATCAAATTTGGTCCAGAGGTAGCTTATGATGAGTACTTGCCAGTCAGTCACCTGTCACCTGACCTTGACCTCAATTTCACGGTCTAGCGACTACGTTAAAGTTTTTGGGTTACGACAGTTCCTCTGTAACTACGCATGGTAGGATGACAATATTTGGTGTATAGGTTGCTGATGACTAGTACATGACTGTCTGGTAGGTGTCACCTGACCTTGACCTCAATTTCACGGTCCAGCGACTACGTTAAAGTTTTTGGGTTACGACAGTTCCTCTGTAACTACGCATGGTAGGATGACAATATTTGGTGTATAGGTTGCTGATGACTAGTACATGACTGTCTGGTAGGTGTCACCTGACCTTGACCTCAATTTCACGGTCCAGCGATTACGTTAAAGTTTTTGGGTTACGACAGTTCCTCTGTAACTACGCATGGTAGGATGACAATATTTGGTGTATAGGTTGCTGATGACTAGTACATGACTGTCTGGTAGGTGTCAGCTGACCTTGACCTCAATTTCACGGTCCAGCGACTACGTTAAAGTTTTTGGGTTACGACAGTTCCTCTGTAACTACGCATGGTAGGATGACAATATTTGGTGTATAGGTTGCTGATGACTAGTACATGACTGTCTGGTAGGTGTCACCTGACCTTGACCTCAATTTCACGGTCCAGCGACTACGTTAAAGTTTTTGGGTTACGACAGTTCCTCTGTAACTACGCATGGTAGGATGACAATATTTGGTGTATAGGCTGCTGATGACTAGTACATGACTGTCTGGTAGGTGTCACCTGACCTTGACCTCAATTTCACGGTCCAGCGACTACGTTAAAGTTTTTGGGTTACGACAGTTCCTTTGTAACTACGCATGGTAGGATGACAATATTTGGTGTATAGGTTGCTGATGACTAGTACATGACTGTCTGGTAGGTGTCACCTGACCTTGACCTCAATTTCACGGTCCAGCGACTACGTTAAAGTTTTTGGGTTACGACAGTTCCTCTGTAACTACGCATGGTAGGATGACAATATTTGGTGTATAGGTTGCTGATGACTAGTACATGACTGTCTGGTAGGTGTCACCTGACCTTGACCTCAATTTCACGGTCCAGCGACTACGTTAAAGTTTTTGGGTTACGACAGTTCCTCTGTAACTACGCATGGTAGGATGACAATATTTGGTGTAAAGGTTGCTGATGACTAGTACATGACTGTCTGATAGGTGTCACCTGACCTTGACCACAATTTCACGGTCCAGCGACTACGTTAAAGTTTTTGGGTTACGATAGTTCCTCTGTAACTACGCATGGTAGGATGACAATATTTGGTATATAGGTTGCTGATGAATAGTACATGACTGTCTGGTAGGTTCCACCTGACCTTGACCTCAATTTCACGGTCCAGCGACTACGTTAAAGTTTTTGGGTTACGGCTGTTCCCCTGTAACTATGCAGGGTATGGTGACAATATTTTGTATACAGGCCGCTGCTGATATTTAATGCTATTTACGTAATGCTTATGACGAAATTTATTTTCGTTACTGATGCGGAATGCAGGCGAGACGTTTTTCTGTGTCCACACTTGTTTAATTGAATTGTTGTCTCACGAACATTTATTTCAAATATTTTAGTCAAATGTTCTCTTATCCTAATCTCGTTTATTATCTTTCATTTCCAAACATCTTTGAAAAGTGAAAAAGCTGTGCTAACGTGCCACCACTGAAAGAAATTGCAGTGTTTGGAAAACACTGCCGCCCTTAATGACAGATATCCTCACTACTATAATGGACGCCATGGTTGTTACTTTTTCCTTTTTCAAATTACATAGATATTTTTGTTTGTTAATGCAATAAAATGGCCATTACAGTAAGGGCTCACAAGATTATGATTTAAAAGAGTAAAATAAAAAAAAATTCTGACAACTGTCCAGGTACAGTTAGCAAAAATTCTTTATAATATAATTTTTTGCAATTTTGATTAAATGTGTGCAATTGGGTCTGTCAAACAAGAAATTGATTTGGAGATGTCTTAAAGGACAAAATTTTAAATATGCAGCCTTGTATAGTTTAAGTTATATATTGTCCAAACTTCATGATTCTCGCTTGGCTCTTGCTTGAAGAGTGTCTGTTGTAAGCTCTTGATACTTTTACACTCATAACTTAGATAACAGATAAGCCAAAATCATTCAAGGTTAATACAATTCATCAGTGTTCTTTGACTTGTGTCACCAAACAGTCTATTTTTTGTTATATGCTTGTTTTTCACCATTGTCGTATAAAACATAAAGGATTCTATGTGGCTTAAATTTCAGAGTAACTGAAAAAGTTATAAGTGTTTTTGTATAATTATAATCACTACTTATCCATTGTTTAGAAAACATGTGCTTATATTTTCTTAGAATTATCATATACTTGAAACACATGTAAGTACAGCTCATTGAAAATTATATCTATAAATTGTAGGTTCTGGAGCTGTAAATGCCAAACCAGCACCAAATGCACCTCAAGCTATCATCATAGAGGTAGGTCAAGGTCAATTGTTATATTTTTTCAAGTGGCAACAGTTTAGGTAATCATTTGTATTATTTCCCTTAGAATGTTTGTTGTCATTTTTTTGCCTTCCAGATTGTTCTAAACACTTGTACGACAAGAATAATTGATATACATTCTTTTGTTATTTATTTTTTTTTAAGTAGCTTTCAATCTATTACCATAAAAAGTTCCGTTTGAACATCAGAATAAATTGAAAAAGTATGTTAAATATTGATTTTTAACAACTTGTGGTCTAGCAAACGGATCATTGTCATTGGTGTGTCTATAACAATTAATTTCTGTATTTGTTAAAAAAATTTCTACGCGATAGAACTTTAAAGTACATTGTATAGCTGTACAAGGCTGTCCTTTGATATTTTACTACATTTCTATCTGTGTTCGCCATTAAGTTATATGTTTAAAGGATTTTACAGTTGTCTCCTGTATGTATCTTTGATTTTTTTAATTGCACAGTTTTCAAGTAAAAGTTAGCATGGAGTCCTAATGGATAATGTTGAAGTAATGGAGTAAAAGTTGTTGTGCCACACTGTGTTAATGTTGAATGAAGTTTAGTAATTTATTAACAATATACAGGAAGGAAAATTATTTTACTTTTATATGATGTGAAAACATCTAAACCACCATAGTTGAATTTTTATAAAATTTATCCTATATTAAACAGTTTTTTTCTTTTTGTCTCGCCTGCGACGAAAGTCGCTGGAGGCGAGACATATGTATGGGAATCCGGCGGCGGCGGCGGCGTAAACACTTGACATCTTGCTTCATATATTTGTAAGCCCAAGCCCTAGGTCCATCAAATTTGGTCCATAGGTAGCTTATGATGAGTACTTGCCAGTCAGTCACCTGTCACCTGACCTTGACCTCAATTTCACGGTCCAGCGACTGCGTTAAAGTTTTTGGGTTACGACAGTTCCTCTGTAACTACGCATGGTGGGATGACAATATTTGGTGTATAGGTTGCTGATGACTAGTACATGACTGTCTGGTAGGTGTCACCTGACCTTGACCTCAATTTCACGGTCCAGTGACTACGTTAAAGGTTTTGGGTTACGACAGTTCCTCTGTAACTACGCATGGTAGGATGACAATATTTGGTGTATAGGTTGCTGATGTTTAGTACATGACTGTCTGGTAGGTGTCACCTGACCTTGACCTCAATTTCACGGTCCAGCGACTACGTTAAAGTTTTTGGGTTACGACAGTTCCTCTGTAACTACGCATGGTAGGATGACAATATTTGGTGTATAGGTTGCTGATGACTAGTACATGACTGTCTGGTAGGTGTCACCTGACCTTGACCTCAATTTCACGGTCCAGCGACTACGTTAAAGTTTTTGGGTTACGACAGTTCCTCTGTAACCACACATGGTAGGATGACAATATTTGGTTTATAGGTTGCTGATGACTAGTACATGACTGTCTGGTAGGTGTCACCTGACCTTGACCTCAATTTCACGGTCCAGTGACTACGTTAAAGTTTTTGGGTTACGGAAGTTACTCTGTTACCACGCATGGTAGGATGACAATATTTGGTATATAGGTTGCTGATGAATAGTACATGACTGTCTGGTAGGTTCCACCTGACCTTGACCTCAATTTCACGGTCCAGCGACTACGTTAAAGTTTTTGGGTTATGGCTGTTCCCCTTTAACTATGCAAGGTATGGTGACAATATTTCGTATACTGCTGATATTTAATGCTATTTACGTAATGCTTATGACGAAATTTATTTTCGTTACTGATGCGGAATGCAGGCGAGACATTTTTCTGTGTCCACACTTGTTTTTTTAAATTGATTATTTTCTTCTATAGTAAGTGTTGACGTATTCTGAAGATGGTTTTTTGTGTGAAAAATGAAAACTGCTTACCCCGTATGGTTCAGGTTATGCTCCTTTGGTAGATCAAGAAGGGTACTTTTTGAAATCAATACATTGTAATCATTTCCTCGAGATATTCAGCGTTTTGAAATATGGCAGTTTTTAAATTTTGAAAGGGCAATTTTCCATACTAAAATTTGACCTCAATTAGAATGGTGTACTTTAGGAACAATCGATTGTTGTCTGTTCGAAATCCTTCGGGTGATGTCGTCTGCACTTAAGGCAGGAAAAGTCTCGCGGTTTGAACGTCACGAAAGTAGACGAACATTTGTAAACTTCGTAAGGTCTCTTTAGAAACCAAAATGGCCGACTTATTATGTAAAATTCCAGTAGCAAAAGCCAATGACAATTTGTAACAGCTAATTAGGCATATTATAAAACATGGACAGGTTATCGTATCTACATTTTTTCTACTGAATTTTCGTAATAAAAAGGTAAAATATAGAATAATAAAAAATGCTAGCAAAAAAAAATTTTTCCAAGGGGGTACGCATTTAGTATAAGTATTACTTTGGGTTTCTGAAAATCTGTGTACACATGTAGACTTAAAAGAATAGCTTGAACTTAAATTTAATATTTTAAATCCAATTCAGATCCATTTTATCTCACCATACCCCAATGTTGCCATCATTTAGCTGCTGTGTGCCTTAGTTGAGGTGTCAGTTTACAGTATTATTCATCTGGAACCACTTGGTCAGTTGGAACCAAATATTGGTACAATATTCAATGTTACCTGTATTTAGTCTTTATAACCCAATTGAAAATGTTTGTTTCTTTTGAGGTTTAATGAGGTGAATTTTTGTCTGAAAAGGAGTAGTGTGAAATTTGTTACTGTTTTCATACAAATTGTACTTTTTTATGATTTTCCCAAAATTCTTTTTTAATATATTGTGTCAGTTATACTGATATAAGGTATTGACTCTTGGTTGCCCTGTCAGTTAGTTCCATTCACCATCCAAAATGATCACTACAGTGGGAAGTTAGTATATGTGACTACATACACAAATTTTATTGACAATTTTTTTTGTAAAGATTTAATTATTTCTCATTGGTTAGATAATGTTTTCTCACAAATTTTAAATTGTTGGTTTTGAGCAGAAATCCAAGATTGCCACAACTATGGGACATTCTTGACTTAGGACCTTATGGGAAACACATTTGTCATACAACCAATTTAATAGAAAGCTGTGTTGTCAGATCAAATTAATTATATCCTTGAATTATCATATTGTTGTCATGTATAAAGTTATAATTTAGCTGCTAAGGGATAGATCATTTAGGACACAAATGTCCTAAGCAAACTATGACTTTGGTGTACAAAAAAATTTATAAAGTTTTGAGGTTCATGCTAATAAGAAAGAAATATCCTTTAATACATCATGCCATCTTGTATATTATGATGAACAAGAATTATATATTCAGTGTGTTTTGTTCTTTCTCTGGTTAACACTTAAGTTTCATTCGCAGCATAGATTTAATATAAGTGCTACAAATTCAGAAGGTGAACTTTGGATCCTATTTATTTACTGTTCACTTAGTTGATTGAGAAATGTTAACATTTGACCATAGTTAGATTGCTTTTATTGAAAAATCTAAACTGAAAGTGCAAGGACATGGTCAGGGTGTGCTTGACTTTATTGTTTGTTTGTTTGTTTGAATGTTGTTGAATGCCATTTTCAGCAATTTTAAGCTATATCATGGCATCTAGTTTCTATTGGGGAAGGAACCAAAGTACCAGGAGAAAACCACCAACCTTCAGTAGGATTACTGGCACCTTTTTATTGACAAGAATTGCCAGTTTTCCTCACAAAGGTTGGGCTAAAAACTGGACCTCATGATATAGCTGAAAAATTTTTGAAAGTGGCATTAAATCCTATTTAACCAACCACAATATACAAGGACTATTTATCTGATACTAGAACGTTTTATGTTCTCTGTTATAAGGTGTATGCTGTGCAACAGCAACATTTAACGATAGATTTCTCGTTTCAGCCATCAAGGGAGTTAGCAGATCAGGTGAGAATAACAGCATGTTGTCTGGATTTCTATACTTATTCTCATACTTAATTGTGTAACCATGGAATACATATCTTTTATTTGAGATAATTAAGTACTGCAAGGTCATAATTAAGAATTGTCAGTTCAAATAGGGTATTGTTACCTATACAGATAATGTCATAAATCATTCTAATCACCTCTACAAACCATAAGAACCTAAAGTCTGCTGATTACTATAATTTTCTTTTCTTGACTTTTTTTATGCCATTTGTAAACTCTGTGAATACTTTGAATTTAACAGAGCTTTTGTCACAGAAATCAAGGTTCATTAGTGGGTCCTTTTTCCTTCTGGTTAAGAAATTTGATCCAAAATAAATAGCTTCATAATTGCAGGTGCATGCAAAGTAGCGTTGAAATATATTCTGTCATTTAATAATGCATTTGTTGAAAAGTCAAAGTAAAAAGAGATTTATTTCAGAGGTATCTTAAAACAGGTTTCTTTTTCCTGGATTGATGACACAATTGTATAAAAATACCATGGTTTAACCATAATTTCAGTTCAAAATAACATTACAAATGAGAACATTATAGTAGCTTCTGTGTTTCCAATAGCAGTATAATAACTAAGAAAAAAATAACGAAGGTACTGAAGAGTATTCATTAGAGAAGTCAAGGATAGACAAAAAAACATGGTTACACAAAAGAGGAGAAAAAAAACAACACAAAAACAACACAAAAACCAAAAAGCTTAGCTACACAAACTAAACTAAAAACAGATGGTGCGTCCATGTGCTCCAGAAAGGTAAACAACTCCTGCTACATGCTTGGCACCTGTCATGTCAGTCAGGTTAAAACTGATTACTTATCACATCTAGGGTTAGTCATAATTCAGTAAGGAGAAAAAGACATTACAGCAAACAACAGATGAATGATAATTAGTTACACAGATATTCCGTCAACAAAGTCATTACAATGACTAAAATTCTACGTTAAGACTTCAATCTTGCCACCATGAACCCCTGGTTAAGTAGCTTTTATGTCAGCAGACATTCCCCATCAGGAAAATCAGGATATTAGATACAATTTTTGAGTAACAGTAACAATACTGACTACAAATGTCACATTGAAAATAAGTATCAATATAAAAAGCTAAAGACCCTATTGTAGAAGTGGACAAGAGTAAGCACACATTGTGGCCCCTACACAATGCTATATTTCTGCACTAATACTCCATACTTTTCCTGTGGTCAAATTTCTCATTAGGTTTTTGTCTTGCCTGCTACGAAAGTCGCTGGAGGCCAGACATATGTATGGGAATCTGGCAGCGGCAGCTGCGTAAACACTTGGACATCTTGCTTCATTTTTAGCTCACCTGACCCAAAGGGTCATGTGAGCTATTGTTATCACTTTGCGTCCGTCGGCGTCGTCGTCGGTGGCGTCGTCGTTGTCGGCGTCTGTAAACTTTTTACATTTTAATCTTCTTCTCTGAAACCACTTGGCCAATTGAAACCAAACTTGGCCATAATGTTCATTGGATGGACCTTTACAAAGTTTGTGTTTTTTATTTTGATTGGTAAACCAATATGGCTGCCACCTCAAGACTTAGTTTAACATAGGACCCTATGGGAAAAAAGTTAAAAAGGGCTTCTTCTCTGAAACCGTTTAACCAATCAAAACAAAACTTACTAGCAATATTGTTTAGATGGTCCTCTATAAAGTTTGTGTTTTAGATGGGAATTGGAAATTCAAAATGGCCACTACTGCAGGACTTAGTTTAACATAGAACCCTATGGGAAAAAGTTTTAAAAGGCTTCTTCTCTGAAACCGGTTAATCAATGGAAACAAAAACTTACTAGCAATATTGTTTGGATGGTCCTCTATAAAGTTAGTGTTTTTTATGGCAATTGTAAATTCAAAATGGCTGCCACCGCAGGACTTAATTTAACATAGGACCCTATGGGAAAAAGTTTGAAAGGCTTCTTTTCTGAAACCGGCCAACCAATGGAAACAAAACTTACTAGCAATATTGTTTGGATGGTCCTCTATAAAGTTAATGTTTTTTTATCCCAATCTGATATTCAAAATGGCCGCCACCGCAGGACTTAGTTTAACATTGGACCCTATGGGAAAAATGTTAAAAAGGGCTTCTTCTCTGAAACCGGTTAACCAATCAAAACAAAACTTACTAGCAATATTGTTTGGATGGTCCTCTATAAAGTTTGTCTTTTTTATGGCAATTGGAAATTCAAAATGGCTGCCACCGCAGGACTTAATTTAACATAGGACCCTATGGGAAAAAGTTTGAAAGGCTTCTTTTCTGAAACCGGCCAACCAATGGAAACAAAACTTACTAGCAATATTGTTTGGATGGTCCTCTATAAAGTTAATGTTTTTTTATCCCAATCTGATATTCAAAATGGCCACCACCGCAGGACTTAGTTTAACATTGGACCCTATGGGAAAAATGTTAAAAAGGGCTTCTTCTCTGAAACCGGTTAACCAATCAAAACAAAACTTACTAGCAATATTGTTTGGATGGTCCTCTATAAAGTTTGTGTTTTTTATGGCAATTGGAAATTCAAAATGGCTGCCACCGCAGGACTTAATTTAACATAGGACCCTATGGGAAAAAGTTTGAAAGGCTTCTTTTCTGAAACCGGCCAACCAATGGAAACAAAACTTACTAGCAATATTGTTTGGATGGTCCTCTATAAAGTTAATGTTTTTTTATCCCAATCTGATATTCAAAATGGCCACCACCGCAGGACTTAGTTTAACATTGGACCCTATGGGAAAAATGTTTAAAAGGGCTTCTTCTCTGAAACCGGTTAACCAATCAAAACAAAACTTACTAGCAATATTGTTTGGGTGGTCCTTTATAAAGTTTATGATTTTTATGGCAATTGGAAATTCAAAATGGCCACTACCGCAGGACTTAGTTTAACATAGGACCCTATGGGAAAAAGTTTTTAAAGGCTTCTTCTCTGAAACCGGTTAATCAATGGAAACAAAAACTTACTAGCAATATTGTTTGGATGGTCCTCTATAAAGTTTATGTTTTTTATGGCAATTGGAAATTCAAAATGGCCGCTACCGCAGGACTTTGTTTAACATACGACCCTATGGGAAAAAGTTTTTAAAGGCTTCTTCTCCGAAACCGGTTAATCAATGGAAACAAAAACTTACTAGCAATATTGTTTGGATGGTCCTTTATAAAGTTTATGTTTTTTAAGGCAATTGGAAATTCAAAATGGCCAACTCCCCCGCAGGACTTAGTTTAACATAGGACCCTATGGGCAAATATAAAAAATCTCTATACAACTGGTTAACCAATGAAACAAAGCTTTCTAGTAATATTGTTTGGATGGTCCTATTTAAAGTTTATTGAAAATTACAGGACTTACTTTAACATCAGGGAAATGCCATCTTCATTGCCTATAAAATCAGGTGAGCGATACAGGCTCTTAAGAGCCTCTGGTTTTGTATGCCCAATCCCTAAGTCAATCAAATTTGGTCCAGAGGTCGCTTATGATGAATAATTGCCAGTCAGTCACCTGTCACCTGACCTTGACCTCAATTTCACGGTCCAGCAACTACGTTAAAGTTTTTGGGTTACGGCAGTTCCTCTGTAACCACGCATGGTAGGGATGACAATATTTGGTATATAGGTTGCTGATGCCTAGTACATGACTGTCTGGTAGGTGCCACCTGACCTTGACCTCAATTTCACGGTCCAGCGACTACTTTAAAGTTTTTGGGTTACGACAGTTCCTCTAAACCATGCATGGTAGGATGACAATATTTGGTATATAGGTTGCTAATGACTAGAACATGACTGTCCGGTAGGTGTCACCTGACCTTAACCTCAATTTCACCGTCCATCGACTACGTTAAAGTTTTTGGGTTACGGCAGTTCCTCTGTTACAGGCATGGTAGGATGACAATATTTGATATACAGGTTGCTGATGACTAGTACATGACTGTCCGGTAGGTGTCACCTGACCTTGACCTCAATTTCACAGTCTAGCGACAATGTTAAAGTTTTTGGGTTACGGCAGTTTCTCTGTAACTATGCATGGTAGGATGACAATAATTGGTATATAGGTTGCTGATGACTGTCTGGTAACTTGACCTTGACCTCAATTTCACAGTCCAAGGACTAAGTTAAAGTTTTGTATTAGGACAGTTCCTCTGTAACTATGCATGGTATGGTGACAATATTTAGTATACAGGCTGCTGCTGATAACTAATGCTATTTATGTAATGCTTATGACGAAATTTATTTTCGTTACTGATGCGGAATTCAGGCGAGACGTTTTTCTGTGTCTACACTTGTTTTCTCTAATTCATTTACTGTTTGTTTATTTATTCTTGTGTTAAATAAACTAGAAATAGTGCCAGCCATATGACAAGTAACCCTTCTATTGATCAATATGAACATGATGTGTCTATCTACTCAAGAAGCAGCATTGTAATATAACAGTACATGTAGCATAAATAGAATCCCAGAGACTTAGATATGTCTGATGGGTTAATCACATCATTTGTTGTTTTACATTATGTAAATCAGATATCTTTGGGACTTAGACGGTCTCTATGAGCTTTACCGTATGTAACCTTTTGTTACCGGACTGATTTGGTAGGCATAACACTGTATATACTTTTATACAATGTAGTAACAAAAGTAATTTAGTTGGATCAGTTACTACATTGTGTGTTACAATTACACTAGTACAATATTTGTAAAATAGATGCTCATGTATTTAGTTGATTTTGCAGACGACATTGTATCCATGTACTGTGATAACATGGAATATACTTAATTTGAAACTTCAGATCAGCAAGGACTTTGTGTCTAAATGGTCTATAGTGTTTTTCTACCTGTAATTGTCTCTGTACCTTTTCTCCTAGGTGTGTTTGTTTCCTTTCTTTAAACAGTCTTGTCGATTCCACTCCTAAACATTTCTTGCTTCCATCATATGAATGTGACCGTACGTGGGTTTCTGATGATGACAATACACATGTTTGTTCTTTCTCTGATTATGGAAGAGATAATTACTAAATAGTTCTAAATTTAATGAAGATGGCATAAAACACTTATTATTAATTAATCAATTGATTTTTTTCATCATTTCATGTGAACAAGTTCAGAATTTGTTTCTGACAAACAATTGAAAATGATTAAAATATTGTAAGGAGTTTGCTAGAACTGCTTTGATTTGATTTGTATGTTATGTCAATTAAATACAGTAATTGAAGACTTATTGCCATATATGTAAGCTTTAATTACAATTGTTGATTAGGTCTTATGCTGGTACCACTAATTTTAAGATTTAAAATGTTTTTCAGACATTTGCACAGATACAAAAGTTCAAAAAGCATCTTTCAAATCCAGCCATCAGGTAATTTAAGTCAATTTTTTGTTGTTGAACAGCAGAATGGCAAAAGAGAATTTAAGAGGTTAAAATATCTTGTGTAATATTTATAGTTTATTATTTCTTTATTGATAGTTATTAAAATGAGTTTAATTTAATGATAGAGAACTAGCTATGCAAAAATATGTGTATGAAGAGAAGTAAGAGAACATAGAGTTAATCTGCCAGACCACATTTTCCTTGAGAGTCTTAAGGTTTAGAATATAAAGAGGAGATAAACATAACACAGACCCTAAATAAACAAATACTGATACATTAGGTCAAGAAATAACCCAAGGTTAACAAACAAATACTAATACATAAGGTCAAGAAATAACCCAAGGTAAACAAACAAATACTAATACATAAGGTCAAGAAATAACCCAAGGTAAACAAACAAATACTTATACATTAGGTCCAGAAATAACCCAAGGTAAACAAACAAATACTAATGCATTAGGTCAAGAAATAACTCAAGGTAAACAAACAAGTACTAATACATTAGGTCCAGAAATAACCCAAGGTAATTAAACAAATACTAATGCTTTAGGTCCTGAAATAACTCAAGGTAAACAAACAAATACTAATACATTAGGTCCAGAAATAACCCAAGGTAAACAAACAAATACTAATGCTTTAGGTCCAGAAATAACCCAAGGTAAACAAACAAATACTAATACATTAGGTCCAGAAATAACCCAAGGTAAACAAACAAATACTAATGCTTTAGGTCCAGAAATAACCCAAGGTAACCAAACAAATACTGATACATTAGGTCCAGAAATAACCCAAGGTAAACAAACAAATACTAATACATTAGGTCAAGAAATAACCCAAGGTAAACCAACAAATACTAATGCATTAGGTCAAGAAATAACCCAAGGTAAACAAACAAATACTAATACATTAGGTCAAGAAATAACCCAAGGTAAACAACAAGGTAAAATGATATCATAGATGAAGGCACAGGGTAGGAAAATAGGAATTTCAGCTATAAAGTCTTGATTCTGATGTAAATGTAAGCAGAAAATAAAACATTAGGTGGGTTATAGGAAAGAACGGTAAGAATAAAACAACAAGGTTCGTATCTAGATACAAGCAAGGAATAACCCATGAAATAAAACATCCACAGTTAGTTAGACAAAATACTAAGGACAGGGTTACAAGGTTACCAAATGAAATCCACCAATGGGGATGTTTTGATGAAAGATCTCATGAATAGCTCCAGAATAACAACACCCTATGGTTTACTGACTATTTGAGAAATCAACATAAGGTGATTCATTGATAAAAGATCTCATGAATAGCTCCAGAATAACAACACCATATGGTTTACTAATTATTTGAGAAATCAACATAAGAGGCCAATTCTGATGTATTACAGAAAGTTCATTGAAATGAGCCATACTAAATGGAATTTTTGATGATGTCATATGTGTACCCCCTTTTGTTGGGCTTTTTAGTATTGGTATATCTTGCAAGACCATGTGGAAACATTTTAGCTTTTGGAAGAATATTTTGTTAAAAAATTAGAATGATGATGGGGTTGCAAAGTTGGGATAAATATATGCAGTGCGTTATTTTCCCATTAAAACAAAAATGGTGCATAAATTTGCAGTACATGCCATAAATTGATCTACTAAGTTGTTTTTCCTGGACAAACGGTACACAATTTGTCATATTATTTTTTCAAAGTTTCTTGTTTACAATGGTACATTACATATTTGACAGGAACTGGTGTAATCTGGTTCTCAAATGACTTGTACTGTGTAAATGGAGCATAGAGTGAAAACACATACTAATACATTAGGTCAAGAAATAACTCAAGGTAAACAAACAAATACTAATACATTAGGTCAAGAAATAACCCAAGGTAAACAAACAAATACTAATACATTAGGTCCAGAAATAACTCAAGGTAAACAAACAAATACTAATACATTAGGTCCAGAAATAACTCAAGGTAAACAAACAAATACTAATACATTAGGTCCAGAAATTACCCATGGTAATCAAACAAATACTAATACATTAGGTCCAGAAATAACTCAAGGTAAACAAACAAATACTAATACATTAGGTCAAGAAATAACCCAAGGTAAACAAACAAATACTAATACATTAGGTCAAGAAATAACCCAAGGTAATCAAACAAATACTTATACATTAGATCCAGAAATAACCCAAGGTAAACAAACAAATACTAATACATTAGGTCCAGAAATAACCCAAGGTAAACAAACAAATACTAATACATTAGGTCCAGAAATAACCCAAGGTAAACAAACAAATACTAATACATTAGGTCAAGAAATAACCCAAGGTAATCAAACAAATACTAATACATTAGGTCAAGAAATAACCCAAGGTAATCAAACAAATACTTATACATTAGATCCAGAAATAACCCAAGGTAAACAAACAAATACTAATACATTAGGTCCAGAAATAACTCAAGGTAAACAAACAAATACTGATACATTAGGTCAAGAAATAACCCAAGGTAAACAAACAAATACTAATACATTAGGTCCAGAAATAACCCAAGGTAATCAAACAAATACTTATACATTAGATCCAGAAATAACCCAAGGTAAACAAACAAATACTAATACATTAGGTCAAGAAATAACCCAAGGTAAACAAACAAATACTGATACATTAGGTCCAGAAATAACCCAAGGTAAACAAACAAATACTAATACATTAGGTCAAGAAATAACCCAAGGTAAACCAACAAATACTAATACATTAGGTCAAGAAATAACCCAAGGTAAACAAACAAATACTAATGCTTTAGGTCCAGAAATAACCCAAGGTAAACCAACAAATACTAATACATTAGGTCAAGAAATAACCCAAGGTAAACAAACAAATACTAATGCTTTAGGTCCAGAAATAACTCAAGGTAATCAAACAAATACTAATACATTAGGTCCAGAAATAACCCAAGGTAAACACACAAATACTAATACATTAGGTCAAGAAATAACTCAAGGTAAACAAACAAATACTGATACATTAGGTCCAGAAATAACTCAAGGTAATCAAACAAATACTTATACATTAGGTCAAGAAATAACCCAAGGTAAACAAACAAATACTAATACATTAGGTCAAGAAATAACTCAAGGTAAACAAACAAATACTAATGCATTAGGTCAAGAAATAACTCAAGGTAAACAAACAAATACTAATACATTAGGTCCAGAAATAACTCAAGGTAAACAAACAAATACTAATACATTAGGTCCAGAAATTACCCATGGTAATCAAACAAATACTAATACATTAGGTCCAGAAATAACTCAAGGTAAACAAACAAATACTAATACATTAGGTCCAGAAATAACTCAAGGTAAACAAACAAATACTAATGCATTAGGTCAAGAAATAACCCAAGGTAAACAAACAAATACTAATACATTAGGTCCAGAAATAACCCAAGGTAAACAAACAAATACTGATACATTAGGTCCAGAAATAACCCAAGGTAAACAAACAAATACTAATACATTATGTCAAGAAATAACCCAAGGTAAACAAACAAATACTGATACATTAGATCAAGAAATAACTCAAGGTAAACAAACAAATACTGATACATTAGGTCCAGAAATAACCCAAGGTAAACAAACAAATACTGATACATTAGGTCCAGAAATAACCCAAGGTAAACAACAAGGTAAAATGATATCATAGATGAAGACACAGGGTAAGGAAAATAGAAATTTCAGCTATAAAGTCTTGATTCTGATGTAAATGTAAACAGAAAATAAAACATTAGGTGGGTTATAGGAAAGAACGGTAAGAATAAAACAACAAGGTTCGTATCTAGATACAAGCTAGGAATAACCCATGAAATAAAACATCCACAGTTAGTTAGACAAAATACTAAGGACAGGGTTACAAGGTTACCAAATGAAATCCACCAATGGGGATGTTTTGATGAAAGATCTCATGAATAGCTCCAGAATAACAACACCATATGGTTTACTGACTATTTGAGAAATCAACATAAGGTGATTCATTGATAAAAGATCTCATGAATAGCTCCAGAATAACAACACCATATGGTTTACTGATTATTTGAGAAATCAACATAATAGGCCAATTCTGATGTATTACAGAAAGTTCATTGAAATGAGCCATATTAATGGAATTTTGGATGATGTCATATGTGTACCCCCTTTTGTTGGGCTTTTTAGTATTAGTATATCTTGCAAGACCATGTGGAAACATTTTAGCTTTTGGAAGAATATTTTGTTAAAAAATTAGACTGATGATGGGGTTGCAAAGTTGGGATAAATATATGCAGTGCGTTATTTTCCCATTAAAACAAAAATGGTGCATAAATTTGCAGTACATGCCATAAATTGATCTACTAAGTTGTTTTTCCTGGACAAACTGTACAAAATTTGTCATATTATTTTTTCAAAGTTTCTTGTTTACAATGGTACATTACATATTTGAAAGGAACTGGTGTAATCTGGTTCTCAACTGACTTGTACTGTGTTAATGGAGCATAGAGTGAAAACACTGTCCAAAACCAGTTGAAGTGGAAACCACATAAAATATGAGCATTTCCAAAGGGGATGTAAACTTTAGTCTGGACTCCTGACGTAATATTCTCAATACATTAAGCGGACTTCTGATTCATTATACAGTCAGGTCATCAGCAATGAATCCCGTCAAGTTTTTGTCCAGTTTGCAATGTTCAAAATACCTCAAAATTGACATGAGTATTAACTGTAACTGATGTAATTCCGATACAAAGCATTATGACGTAACGTCAAGTGTCCTGTAATCAAATTTCAAATCAAAAACCAGTTTATTAAAAGAATGTTTTTATAGATTTTTATTGTTTGTAGAAATAACTCTACGGGAAATGACTCATCAGTTTTATAACCCTCCATGTTTTTAGTCTTTGTGTGTTTGTAAGAATTTTTGGTCAGGTTTTTCTTAGCAATCATATATGATGCAATACAGAAATTTATCAATATTTTAGCTTGATCATACCATATTGTGGGATTTATTTTCAGACATCATTGAAGTTGCACAGTTGGGGTATCAATACGGAACATAGCTGACAATAATACTTTCTTATACAAAGCTTATAATAAGATATTGAATTGTAATGGGAAGAACACAAACTCATGGCTAAGTAATTTTATAATGATTTCTTTATTTTACATAATTTTTTTTTCAGAGAGTTGTTAATTATTGGAGGTGTCAATGTTAAAGATCAGGTTGATGTCTTACAAAATGGGGTAAGTTTAACTTGATGAGAATTAATAGCAGCACCATAGTAGCACCCTTTTGTTATACCTTGTGTGAGTGTGTCACAGGAATATTAATATGGTGAATCATGGTGAATACTGTTGTAAGTGGTCTTTTTTTAGAGTAAAATGTTTTGTCCAAAAAACATGCCATACCTTGATATTAACCCTAAAAAGTGAAAATGTATCTCCCTGTCTTGATGAAATATAAGGGAAAAGTTTACTTAATTCTTTGTTTTAATTTTTGGAATGTAATTTTTATCAAACAATTTTTTGCAATTTCAGTAAAACTTCGGTAGCTCCAACTCGGATGACTCGAACACCACCCATTTCTTGAACTGTTTTAAAGTCCCGACATTTATTTCTATATATGTTTGTACAAAAAAAAACCTGTTTTTCGAACATAGATTTCTGTAAAACCCGAACTCATTTATAGGTCACTTTAATAGTAAACTTGTGTAAGTCACCATCAATAACTCCAACTAAAATTCTAAGCGTCAGTGCGAAGCAATTAACTTCCAATACAAAGGACGTGTATAACAGAAGCCATAACAATAAATACAGGTATGTCAATCAAATAATAATAGATAGTAATTATGTTATGAATGGTGATTAGTTTGAACAGGCAAATAGACATTAACTGTTTCTTTAATTGAAAATATGAAATGTACCGAGCGGATCATCAAATCAACAAAAATATTCCAATTAAAAATCATTTACAACTTTTGTTGACAACTGTGGTTAAATTGATATTAAAAATCAAATATTAAAGCTAAAATAATTTATGAAAAATGTGTCAGCAATAAATTTTGTGGAAATTAGTTACTTAATTTAACTGCAATGGATATACCAAGAACAAACATTTTTGCGCAATAACGGAAAAAAAATAGTAAGCGATGTAGAAATTTCAAATTTCACAAATTATAACACCTAAAATTACTTTATTCGTGAAAAAAATCATGAAATAAACATCTACATACATTCAAAACGAATTTTAGTTCCCAAAAACAACCATATATACTGCATATAGGAAAATTAACAAGCAACTTATAAACAAATTCGGTCACAGTATGGAACAGATACATTTCCGGAGGTTGTCCAACTTCGGTGGCTCGAACAACCAATAACTCTATTTTTGGCGACCCAAGCGAGTTATTAAAGTTCTACTGTAGTTTATTGAAAGAATGGACTAATGGGTTAAATTCTCCAAAAGTGTTATGCTCTGACTATTTGATGTTATTTTAATGTCTTTCAGTGTTTTGGTGACCTTTATGTTTTTACATAGTATGCAGACACATTATACATCTCTATGGAAATCCTCTTGTCTCACAGCAATGTCTGAAGTAAATTGTCCTGTATCAGATTCCATTTGCATTTTAACATGTAAATACATGCTATAAATTAAATCTTGATATCTCTATTAGAATAATGCAGAGATTTGTTTATTTCAACCTTATTTTAAGTGTAATCCTAAAATACTATAAATAACTAGAAAACTTACTTATAGTGTATCATGTTATTTATTCATTAAGGGCATAAAATGCCAACTAATTTACACCGAGTGTAAGCCCACTATGTTATAGATAAAGTAATTGTCTACATTTTAAATCTTGTTGTTTATAATAGATATATTTTTCAGTCAAACTTCGATAGCTCGAACTTAATAATCAATGTTAAAATGCATCTCGAAAACTTATACTAAATTCACAGATGAAAAGTTTGACTGTTGGCTAAATTTTATACCAGGCATGTTTGTAGATATACTAGCTGGCAACATTTTAAATGAGATATATTATAGATATACTAGTTGCCTACATTTTCAATAAGGTATATTGATTGTAATATATGTTCATAACCATAGATATGAAGATTTTCACACCTGAAATGCCCCAAGTACGCCCTGAGGCAAAATCAAAGGGTGTACAGGGTATCTCCATATAGACAGATGTGTATAGTGATTTTATCCCCAGTTTAAGTTTGAAATGTTGTAATTTTACAATGCAATGGCTCACAGACGTTAAAGTAACGTTTTCTTCATTATCAAAAAAAGTTTGATTGAAATTTGGGAAAAATGACAGCTTTATACAAGATGTAGAGTTTGGCAAAACCCTACAGTTCTCATAAAATTCAAACAGATGTTGAAAAATTTAATAATGCACAGAATGTCTTGCAGAGACATCATAATGGTGTGACTTCATTGTTTTTCAAACTGCATGGCTCTTTTTGTTTCTTTTTCTATTGAAAATAATACACTTTTGTCCAAGATTTCATCATCCTGTATATGACGAAAATAAAAAAAGTGGGCATTTGATTTCAACAGTTTCTTAAAAGTTTTAAATATTTAAAAAAAATTTCTTTCTTTCTAGGTAGACATTGTAGTGGGTACACCAGGAAGATTAGAAGATTTGATATCCACAGGAAAGCTAGCATTACATCAAGTCAGATTCTTTGTTCTGGATGAAGCTGTAAGATATATTTTAATAAGGGGAAATGTATGCTTAATGTGATAACTTAATGACAAAAAAATTTAACTGTATAAAAACTCAAACAAACAACCCAAACAAAAAAAGTAAATGTTTAATGAAAAAACAATCATAGTACTGTAGCGATTTTGTGTACCTATTCGCCACTAGCTGAAGTGATAAGTTTAACTTTGTGTGTTCCTTTACCGATGACTGATATCAGACAGTCTTTATGACGTGATTTAAGATGTGCGTTCTCACGTTAATTCAGTAATACTCCTCTGAAAAGCCTAAGCACGCACAAGTACGTGCCAAGTCAGTCCAGACGATCTTAGTTGCTTTGTCTGTTACTATACGGATCGTTGCTATAAAATGAGTCACCCTGGTAATCAGTTAATTATTTAATATATTTAAATAATAACATTTAAATCATGAAATATATGTACGAGTTCAGTCAAACATTATACAACACGAGAAGTCTCAATTAAGGCACAGTGAGCAGGCAAACGGATAGATAACTGTGGTCAAGTTGGTGCTGTTAAATGATAACTTTCAATAACACAATGTTCAAGTTTAATATTGACTGTGCTTATGTCCTGTACTGGATAGTGAAATATTTCGAATGTGGTATATGCATTAAAATTCGTTCTTTAATACCTGTGAGTCAAATTGACTTTATACTATATTTTGATATCTCTGAAAATCGCCTTTTCAAATGCCTGGATAAGAACTGTGCGTCGTCTACAACACTTCAATGTACGACGACTCGTGAGTCACGCTGGACCATGACACCAGTAATGTGCAATTAGAGCTTTTCAGCTTCAGTTATCTGTTAATGTGACTATGAATTATTTTACTATCTGTAAATAAACTCTTGGAGACTCACTTTATGTGCAGTGAGTCTTTTATGTGGTGTAAAATATATTCTATATTTATTAACCTTGAATATGGTGACTCTTCGTAGACTTATAGTAGAAGGTAAGAGACTCGTTCCGATCTAGTTATTTCAAATGTTGGCTTTTGGCTACAGTGCCTTTTACCAAGGGAGTCAGATCACGACTGGCGCGCCGAAGCGAAATCGCTGTATTTATAGAGGTAAGTGACTCAAAAGACTTGAAAATGACGTCAGACGGGACTCAAAAGACTTTAAATTGACGTCGAAAACGCTAAACGACATCTAACTACTGATTTACGGCAACAAGCACGTCGTACTGTTTGTAAACAATATGGCGGATCTGAAGCGATGAAATGAGTCTTTTAAACATTGACCATAGTTTCTTAACTGTTTATATAACAGACATATCCATATAATAGTGAAAATTCTCCAGTTCAGACAATTCGATTCAGGAATACTTAACGAGATGAATGGATTTAATTTCTTAGAAAACGGTAAGTAAAAAATGACTCAGTTGACTCCTTGACACACATGATTTTATGACGTCTAGAGATATAAATCTCATGCTATGCAGAACAAAAGATACTGAATTGCCTTAAACAATTTAATGGAACACATAATCTTTCATGATATATAAAAAAAATATTTCTGTACAGCTTTTCGGTAATTGTGAAGTCCGCTACACTACCCCCTTCCATAAAGAACTGTCCGTCCTGGACAGGAATACAGACTCCACTAGACATCAGTTGAACATAAACCAAATTAGACTCTAAAAGTATTCCACTACATTATGTTCACAAATAAGTCCAAGTTTTAACTGATGTAGCTGTAACTACAGTCAAAAGTATCCTCATTTACTACAACAATCCGCACATCATCATCCTGTGTTTGTGTTCCATAGTGTTGTTTGTTATTGTCCTTCATGTTCTTATCAATTGTTTGAGTTTCTTTTACCTTGGTTTTTGTTTCAGTTTGTGTGGCCTGATTTTCATGTATTTCTAACACAGGATTTCTCATCCAAAAAGCTGACAGAACATAAACTGTGCCATCTGGAAAGATAACCTTTTCCTCTTTTTTTACTCCAGCATATCCCATGGGGATAACGGAAGCAGTATAATTTTTCTCTCTGATAGCCATTTTGTGTACTGACTTAACCTTTTCAGCCTCAACACTGTTGAGGAAATGGCTAGGCGGTGCCAGAAAACGATTCCATGTTTTCCCTTCTTCTACTACTTTCTTGTCTGGTAAAAGCAAGTGAGTGCTGTCCTTTTTCTGTATCATAACCTTTTCTGACGACTTGCTGGTATCAAATACATGGCCATGAGGTTCATCTGTCACTACTGTGCCATCATCTTCTATGCTCCCACTTATTGTTGCTGGCTTCATTCTCTTTGGAGTGGGAGGCAAGGGAGACACTGGTGATGGTGGCCTCTTCACTGGTGTTGAGAACAGCCCTATTAAATTCTTACATATGGGCGAAACATCCCCATGGTTTTCCAGGCCAAGAGTGATAGAAACTGGCGAAGGTAGGTCGTCTGTTGATGATGATGAGGTTGAGCTGATCCTTCTAAGTTTCTTTGTTGTTGCAACCTTAGTTGCAGCTGATGGACCAGATCTTTTAGCTGGCGAGCGTCCTTTGGTCACGTCTTTGCAGGTCTCGCTGGGCTTCTTAGGTAGTCTGTCTCCCGACCCTCGTTCTCCATCATGGAGCTTATCGCGAGATCCATGTCCTGACCTACTTGACTTGGTTTGGTGCCTCTCCCGTGACCTTTCCCTTGATCTTCGTGACTTGTTTTGTGACCTGTCCTGCGACCTCCCTCTTGACCTTCCAGTAAGATCTATAAAAGGGCTTGCTGGAATCAATGACTCACTCTGTTGTTTTGAGTCTGGCCTGGATGCAACTTCTGGATGCTTCGATTCCATGTGAGCTTTCATTCTAAATCGAAGTGAACTGGACAATGTATAGTTGCACAGATTGCAAGAAATTATCTTCTTCGGATGTCTAATCCTGACATGTCTCATCAGACTTTTCCTGTTTTCATATTCCCTTCCACAGTCTCGGCATGTAAATGACATTCTGAAAAACATGAATTAAACAAAATCTAATGGAAATTCTTTAGTGTTTAAATTAAACACCTTGACCTTTGAGTTATCTCCGATTGCCTGCTCTAGACCTATTTTCATTAATCATAAATTTTGACTCTGAAATATGACCAGATTATTCTGTTCTTTTTTTTAATTAATTTTCTCACTTTTGTTTAATCAGTGTAATATCAGGCTCAACAGCTCAGTCTAAAGTCATTGGTTTAAAAAGAACTTGGTTGGGTACTCAGAACCCAGTTGCTGACATCACCATAAAAGGGTTTAAGTCTGTCGTGGTGTACCACTTTAGGTTTAGAATTTTGTGTCTTTTGAATTTTGTATATTATGTCCGATAGCACTTCTGTTACAAAGTATGGACCTTCCCAGTTTCTCGTGAGTTTTGGAGTTTTGTGTTTTGTTCTAGTGAAGGTATACAACCAGACAGGAGCCCCTACTCGGTAGGAGTTTTGTTTTGCCTTTATGTCATAGGCACGTTTCTGTCTGTCACTAGCTTTCAAGATATTTTGACGTGCTTTCTCGTGCACCTGCCACATGCGTGCTTGCATTTTTTTAACATATTTAGAGACAGCAAAAGTGTGATCTGGGTGGCTATCTGTTTGTGGGTGTTGGCCATATACTAGGTCGACAGGAAGTTGAATTTCTCTCCCAAGCATTAGCATGCTAGGAGAAAACTTTGTAGTATCATGCTCAGATGACCGATATGCCATCAAGGCCCATGGGAGTTGCTCATCCCAATTTTTCTGAGACTTACAGACATATTTACTCAGTATGTCCTCGAGACTTCGATTTAGTCGCTCCACTAGACCATCACTCTGAGGTCTAAAGGCTGTTGTTCTTGTTTTGTCAATTGAAAAACGTGAACACAACTCTCGGAAGAGTCCGGACTCAAACTGCCTACCCTGGTCAGTGTGGATCTGTTGTGGCACGCCGAATCTGCACACGAAATTGTTTATGAAATTCTCTACTATTGTTGTTGTTTCTGAATCGGGCATTGGATAACCCATCTTGTGAAATAATCTGTCACGATTAATGCATACCTGTTTCCTTTATTGGAAACGGGTAAAGGACCTATGATATCAAGAGCAACGCGCTCCATTGGAGCCCCAACATTATACTGCTTCATTTTACTTTTTGCTTTTCTTTGGGGCTGTTTCCTGGAGCCACAAAGACTGCATTTTGTAATCCAGTTTGCTATATCTTGCTTGTAACCCACCCAATAGAATCTGTTCTGTGCTCTTGCTACTGTTCTTTGAATACCCATATGACCCGCCTGTAAGTCATCATGTAACATTGTTATTATATCTGTTTTCCATACTTCTGGAACAATCATTTGGTAAATTGTTTCTCCTGTATGTGTGTGAGCCCATTTTCTGTACAAGACATTGTTCATCAAAACAATGCGGTCCCATTGTGTCCAATATTTCTTATACTTTGTATTTTCTATTGCTATTTCAGCCCAATCTGGTCTTTGGTGTTGAGACTTCACTTCGAACAATTTGGCCAAGTTAGGATCGGTCATTTGAGCCTGGTGCTTTTCTAAGTCTGTCTTACTTTTGTACCAAACTATCTCTTGCTCATCAGTGTTTTTGTCTTGAACTTTCACCTTTTGAAGAAATTCTATTTCATCGTCTTGACTCTCCTTCAGAAGGGCCTTTTCGTCTTGTCTACTGCAATGAACACAAGGAAAGCATTGACGGGACAACCCATCAGCATTGCCATGTTGTCGTCCTGGGCGGTGGCGTATTTCAAAATTATATGTATTTAGTAGTTCTAGCCATCTTGCCATTTGACCCTCTGGATTCTTGAAGCGTAGAAGCCATGTAAGTGCTCCGTGGTCAGTACGTACAGTGAATTTTGTACCATACAGGTAGTGGTGAAAGTGTTTGATACCCATGATAACTGCTAACAGTTCTCTTCTTGTAACACAGTACTGCCTTTGAGCTTTGCTTAATGCCTTACTGTAATATGCAATTACTGTTTCCTTATCATTATGTATCTGTGACAAAATTGCACCAACCCCGTAACCACTTGCATCCGTGTCAAGAAGAAATGGTTTGTTCATATCAGGGAAACCAAGTATTGGGGCGGAAATGAGTGTTTCTTTAAGCGTTTGAAAAGCTGTTTGGCACTCTTGTGTCCATACAAATGGACAGTTTTTTTCTGTGAGTTTATGCAAGGGTCTTGCAATAACTGCAAAATTGTGTATGAATTTTCGATAGTAAGAGCAGCTTCCTAAAAAACTGCGAACGTCTTTAAGGGTTTTTGGGCTGGGCCAACACTTTACACATTCTATTTTTTCAGGGTCTGTTGCTATGCCTTCGCTTGACACAATATGTCCCAGAAAGGTAACTCGTCTCTGAAACAAAAAGCATTTCTTTGGTGACACCTTAAGTCCGTGACTTGCAATCCTCCTTAAAACTTCGTCTAGTCTTTCAAGATGGGACTCGAATGTGTTGGCCATTACAATTATATCATCTATGTATATCAAACAGGTCTTCCAGTTCAACCCTGCTAAGATATACTCCATAAGTCTCTGAAAAGTTGCAACTCCGTTACATAGCCCCATTGGCATTACATTAAATTGGAACAATCCCATTGAACTTGTAAAAGCAGTTTTCTCTTTATCAACCTCTGACATCTTTACCTGAAAATACCCACTAGACAAGTCTAGTACACTAAACCATTTGGAACCTTGTAGTGCATCTAATCCGTCATTTATTCTTGGGATCGGATAAGAATCTTTCTTTGTGTGGCTATTAAGACATCTATAATCAAGACACAGACGTGTAGAACCGTCCTTCTTAGTCACGGGCACGATTGGTGATGCCCAGGGACTCTTCGACTCCTCTATTATCCCACAGTCAAGAAGCCTTTGAATTTCTGTCTCAACTTCTTCTCTCTTTGCCAATGGAAGACGTCTAGGCTGTTGTTTTATTGGTCTTGCTTCCCCGGTGTCTATAGAGTGTTCTATTGTGCTTGTTCTTCCCAAATCATCTTTTGTTTTCGAAAAAGTTTTATCGTGACTTTTCAGTAAGGACTCCAATTGAACTCTTTGAGTCTCATTTAAGTCTTGACAACTTCGGTCCAACAAGTCACGTAGGTGTCCGGGCATATCATTCTCAGTTATGTGCATCATTCGATCCTCGATATCACAAGTTGTTGTGTCTTGCCTTATCTCCACTACCTCACACAAGGCAACATTCATGAACTGTCGTAAAGTTTGATTTTGGTCTGACAAATTTGCTAGCCGAATAGGAACTTTTCCATTACTTGGATCAACCAGAGCTTTAGCAATTAAAATCTGTTCATTATGTTTGGTTTGCAGGGGGCATATCAATGCATTCATGACACTACTTGAGTCTCCCATGACTTGACCCTCAATTATTACTTCAGTTCTCGAAGGAACTTCGATATCTTCCGTACATCTAATTTTGAACATTGAATTAATTTGGTTGCCCTTTTTGCATTGGATACTTATGCCACCGACAAGCAGTAATGCCTCTCGGACCTGCAGAACACACCCATGTTCATGCATAAAATCAAACCCAATCACAGCGGGCACATCAATTTCAGCAATTGTAAATTTCTGAGTGGTCTTAAATGTCCCCAATTTAATAGGTAAATCAACCTGACCGATAACATCAACAGTGCTGCCATCTGCGAGGCAGAGTTTTTTATTTTGTTTCTCTATTTCAGGTCTTACAGATTTTGGAAGCAGTTCATACTTTCGAGGGTGTATGACACAAGTAGTAGAACCTGTGTCCAACAAACAATTAACTTCAACATTTTCAAATAAACATTTAACAAATAAACTGTCTTGTTTTTTAACATGTAACAAACATGAACTTTTGGACCTTGGTGAACATTTAGGATTAAATGCTGGTGAACGGTCCCTATCCCCAGCCTTTAGAAGTTTCCCTGCCGTTTATAACCCGATTTGCTTTCGGTGTCTTTACCCTCAGTACTTTCAGTACTTTGCTTTCTACTCTGTTTGGTGTTAACTTTCAAAGTATCATTTTTCATATCCCTAATCATTTTCTTGCACTCTCGTTTGAAATGACCTTTTAGTCCGCAATAAAAGCACTCCATGCCTTTTTTCTTGCTATTTTCTTGTTTGTATTTTAATTCGTCAATTTGTTGACTCATTTTAGACAACTGACAAACTATGTCTGATTCTTGTTCTATTTCATACTGTTTGCGAAGCCCATGTTTAGATTGAAACCGTTTTTGCTCCAATACAAACGCTTCATAATCAAGACCATATCGAATGCACTCATCAACATCTTTGGGGTCGCGTTGAAATATAGACAATTGGATTTTAGGGTCGTTTATAGCTCGTACGAAGCTGTCTTTGGCAAGCTGTTCACGTATTTCTGTAGGAGCATTTGGGTACGCAAGGCGAGTAACTCGTCTTATTTCTTGACCCAGTTCTGGTAGTGCTTGTCCCTGTTTTCTGTATATTGAGTTTAATTGTGACTTGTACATGTTTGCTTGATTAGCAGGTTCAAAGCGTGAAGTAAGTGCTGTTATAAGACTGTTATAATTTAACCGCTTAGCTGGTTCTATGTCGGTTACGATACCCTGGGCAATTCCTCTTAAACTCGTAGCGAGTTCATATGCCCTCACCGCGTTATCCCATTTATTAACTTCTGCAATCATTTCAAACTGGACAAGAAAATCTTGCCAGCTTGTGGTTCCATCAAATATAGGCGGTCTTTTTGGTTTTAGAGTGCTAAATTCACTAGTAGTGTATTGAGCTGTATTCTGGAGATGATTGTTTTGAGTTTGAGTTGCACCGATAGCATTCATTCTGTTATAGCTACTACCATTGTGCCTACTTTCTGAAGAATCCGCGGTGTCTACACACCAGTTTCTATTCATCCGAATAGATCCACGTCCGTCAACATTCGTGTTGTCGGACGCTACCTGTGGAAAGTTAGTGCTGGGCCCGAAGCACTGGTCCACCTGTGGACCCCGGAGATCTGCCTGTTGCCGCCTCTCGCCATTTGAGAGACCAGGGAATTCTCTGTTATCACGATTACGATTAAAACTATCTCCCCCTCCACAGGATATTCCTTGATGGCCTTGACCATCCCTATGGTTCTCCAGTAAATGCCTTATCTTCCTTTCAGCATCCTGGTGTTCTTTCAACTCTTTTCTCAATGTGTCGACATTTATCACCTGCTCAGGATTTTCGCCTATAGCTTGGTAAACTGTTGCTTCTGGACTTCGCAAACTAGGTGTATTCTCGGCAGTTGTATCTCTGTCTCTCAATACCCGCATCTGTATTTCTCCCGAAGGTGTCAGGTCTATCAAATTTGAGTCTCTACTGTGAGATGCGGGGAGTCGTGATCGAACTCCCGAAGTCGCTGTCTGTGACTCGTCTTCTGAGTCACGATTAAAGGAGTAAAATGTTGGCTGTCGTGGATTTGATGTCGCCATTTCCCGTATCTGTTGTTGTTTTTTTTTTTTCACCTCAGCTCGATCTAATCCCTAAAATTCGGGATCCCCACACTGGCCACCAATGTAGCGATTTTGTGTACCTATTCGCCACTAGCTGAAGTGATAAGTTTAACTTTGTGTGTTCCTTTACCGATGACTGATATCAGACAGTCTTTATGACGTGATTTAAGATGTGCGTTCTCACGTTAATTCAGTAATACTCCTCTGAAAAGCCTAAGCACGCACAAGTACGTGCCAAGTCAGTCCAGACGATCTTAGTTGCTTTGTCTGTTACTATACGGATCGTTGCTATAAAATGAGTCACCCTGGTAATCAGTTAATTATTTAATATATTTAAATAATAACATTTAAATCATGAAATATATGTACGAGTTCAGTCAAACATTATCCAACACGAGAAGTCTCAATTAAGGCACAGTGAGCAGGCAAACGGATAGATAACTGTGGTCAAGTTGGTGCTGTTAAATGATAACTTTCAATAACACAATGTTCAAGTTTAATATTGACTGTGCTTATGTCCTGTACTGGATAGTGAAATATTTCGAATGTGGTATATGCATTAAAATTCGTTCTTTAATACCTGTGAGTCAAATTGACTTTATACTATATTTTGATATCTCTGAAAATCGCCTTTTCAAATGCCTGGATAAGAACTGTGCGTCGTCTACAACACTTCAATGTACGACGACTCGTGAGTCACGCTGGACCATGACACCAGTAATGTGCAATTAGAGCTTTTCAGCTTCAGTTATCTGTTAATGTGACTATGAATTATTTTACTATCTGTAAATAAACTCTTGGAGACTCACTTTATGTGCAGTGAGTCTTTTATGTGGTGTAAAATATATTCTATATTTATTAACCTTGAATATGGTGACTCTTCGTAGACTTATAGTAGAAGGTAAGAGACTCGTTCCGATCTAGTTATTTCAAATGTTGGCTTTTGGCTACAGTGCCTTTTACCAAGGGAGTCAGATCACGACTGGCGCGCCGAAGCGAAATCGCTGTATTTATAGAGGTAAGTGACTCAAAAGACTTGAAAATGACGTCAGACGGGACTCAAAAGACTTTAAATTGACGTCGAAAACGCTAAACGACATCTAACTACTGATTTACGGCAACAAGCACGTCGTACTGTTTGTAAACAATATGGCGGATCTGAAGCGATGAAATGAGTCTTTTAAACATTGACCATAGTTTCTTAACTGTTTATATAACAGACATATCCATATAATAGTGAAAATTCTCCAGTTCAGACAATTCGATTCAGGAATACTTAACGAGATGAATGGATTTAATTTCTTAGAAAACGGTAAGTAAAAAATGACTCAGTTGACTCCTTGACACACATGATTTTATGACGTCTAGAGATATAAATCTCATGCTATGCAGAACAAAAGATACTGAATTGCCTTAAACAATTTAATGGAACACATAATCTTTCATGATATATAAAAAAAATATTTCTGTACAGCTTTTCGGTAATTGTGAAGTCCGCTACAGTACTTTTATTAACTAAAATTTTAAAAGTTTTCCCAAGGTACAAAAATGAAGTTTTCACATAACTGAGTGTAGGTAATTTGATTCATTACAGAACAAGGGAAATATAATTTGATTTAAGTTTGATAAGGAGTAATAAAACATATTATATTTTATGGTTTATAGGTACAAAAAAAATTTCAGAAAATTGTTTACTAGACAGTGTTTTGACATATCTGTTTCCAGGAACGAAAATAATCTAAAGGAAAAAAATATTGAAATGCTAGAATATTTTGATATTAATTTTGATTAGTTTCCTCTGAAGTCTGCTGACAAAGATGTACAGCTTTGACAGATGATGCTTATATTTAGACAATGTGATTAAGTGAAATAAATTTGTGGTTTTTTTTACTTTATTGATTTGTCACGCCTGAAATGCATTATGCAACAATAAACATAAAAAGTTTTCTGATCAGCTGTTACTAAAATGATTTTACAAATTATAACAAAATGTTGTTTTTTTTTTGAAAATGTGAGAATAGCTCAGTCAATAATTTAGGATATAGTCAATGAAATTGGTTAGCAAATTTGTTTTATAGTATTTTTAGAAATAAAATATCATAATTGTTTTATTCATCCAGAATGGTCATAATAAGCCACTTATTAATTATAACGGAAAGACTATGTCCATTTAAAAATAATTTTAATTAATCCCTCCATTTATAACCAATAAATTTTGACAGAAAGACAGTGTTGTCCATTCCATTTTGGGCTAAAAAAAGTCATGAATTAATAAATAATTCAAGTTAAAATGGCCCTTAGGCTGGTTGTTGGTACACAGCAGCCTATAAACTTGAAGTGATTACATATTCAGAGTAGAATGTGGGAAAATATATCTGCACAAGAAAATATGCTGTTCTAGAAAAAGTTGTCCAGGGGTTTAGAAAACATAACGATCTGTTGGGCAAAACTAAAAAGACAAAAAAGGCATTTACGTCTGGTAAAACCCACTGGCCAGAGTTGTAGAACCACTACATGTTAGAACAAAGGCCTGCTTTTAGAGGACTTAGTACTGTCCAGGTGAGAATGAGTTACCACTTTATAAAGCACAAAAACTTCTTAAAAAGGCAGAGGACCACACTTTCAACATCAACCTGCTGATCATTTTGAGAAACTTTATTCTTTCGTGAAAGATCAAATATGCATGCACAGTATTTCCGATGACAGAATTATCAGTTTGGATGAGGTTCCACCGAAGTACCAGCAAATAGGAACAAGCTTTGTGACTGTCAAGACAACTGAACACAAGAAAGCTAGCTACATTTTAAATTTAGGTTGCACTGCTGGTGGAAAAAGCTGCCACTCGTGATGATTTTTATAAGATACTCAAATAAAATAAAAGCTTCCATCTGGTGTGATTGATGAGAAAAACGAGAAAGGTTGGATTCACAACGATGTAATGGATAAATGGTTATCCATCTGTTATATAAAGAGACCTGGTGACTTCTGAGAAAATAAGTGACTGCTTGTACTCGTCTTGATGATAAGCCACATCAGTGACATCACAAAAGATCAGATTAAATCAACTAGATCCATTCCTCCTGTCCTAACAGAAAGACTTACAAAACTATTGCATCCCCTTGATATATCCCAGATGCTTCAAAGCTGAACTATAAAAGATATGGGAATCCTTGGAGAGAAATTGCTACACAGTCTCATGACCATATGTGAATGCTGTCTTATGCTACTGGAAAGACATTTGGGCAACATTTCCTCTTTAACTGGTTCATAAGGCAGATATCATTGATCTTCCTGCGTCTGTCTGTGACTGATGAAGATGACCTATGGCTTGCATTGGCATCACTTTTCAGTAGTGACGTTGAGGATTCAGATTTTGATAGTTTTGAATTTGACTAAGAATTCTACTGTAAAATTTTGTGTGTAAACCATAGATATTCAGTGAACTTTACTTAAAAATTGTAGTGCTTTAATTAGTTCCAGTGTAATCATCTTCATGCTTGTATTGTCTTAGGTTAGTATATGTGCTTTATAGAGAATACTTTTTGGTGCTGAAGTAATTATTAAAACAATAATTTGACAGAATTTCTGCTTTATTTTATTTTACGAAGCATTAACTTGAGCCTTATTAAACAGTTAGTGCAGAGCTTGGTTATGACAAGATCCTTGATCTTGTTTTCAAAATAATTGAATATCAGCTTCTTTGATAACAAGCAATCTATATGGACCATATATGGTGCTATATGGTCCAGGCCATTTATCATGATTTATACAGAAAACGAACAGGGGGCCTCCGTGGCCATGTGGTAAAGGTAGTTCGTCTACTATTGTTCACGTGGTCTGTCAACACTGAGATTGCAGGTTCGATTCTCACTGCAGGCAGGGTGTACTCGACTCCGAGACAAGGATTGCCAGTTTTCTTACCGCAGGTCGGGGGTTCTCTCCGGGTACTCCAGATTCTTCCCCCAATAAAAACTGGACGCCATGAAATAGCTGAAAAATTGCTGTAAGTGGCGTTAAAACACCATTCAAACAAACAAACAGAAAGCGAACACTAAACCCATTTACTCATTTTTTTTATTTATTTAAAACCTGAAGTATAATTATATTAATATAAATATAAGTTATTTACATCTTGTGTTACTGAGCTCATACTCACCCATACTTACCCTGTTTTTGTGTCTAGAAATCCTAACATTAACGTTCTACATATGTTTTGCTTCAGCCTATCTGATACTGAATCTTAAATGTTACCTAAAAACAGGCAATAGAGCTAAGAGCCCCATATCATCCTTTATACCATAGAAAACGGGCAATAGAGCTATGAGCCCCATATTATTCCTTATACCATAGAAAACAGGCAATACAGCTATGAGCCCCATATCATCCTTTATACCATAGAAAACGGGCAATAGAGCTATGAGCCCCATATCATCCCTTATACCATAGAAAACGGGCAATAGAGCTATGAGCCCCATATCATCCCTTATACCATAGAAAACAGCCAATAGAGCTATGAGCCCCATATCATCCCTTATACCATAGAAAACAGGCAATAGAGCTATGAGCCCCATATCATCCCTTATACCATAGAATACAGTACACAGGGTGTAGAAATAAAACAATTAGAACGGATTCCTTTCAGCAGTTACATTTTATCCTCAATTTTAAACTTTATAACACATGCAGTACATTTTCAGTCGGTACCTGTAAGGTAGATATTCTTTGAATAATTTTTCTGACATCATCTTTACAGTTGAATTATAGGATAAATTTATATGGACAAGATATTTATGGTATTTAAAAGAAAATCTGAAAATTTCCATATAGACAAGAGATGATGTCATTTAAACTCTTGTAGTCCAGACAGGGTACCAGTAAACAGATTATCTGGACATTAAATCTGACATACTGTTAACACATGATTGACTGAGAAAATAATAGTCTATATATTTACTGTCTCACAGTAATTTGGTTAAGGATGGTAAGATTGCATAAAGTGGATGTACATTTTCATTGTTGATTAATAATTTTGTGAACATAATAACCTGTTGTTAGGCAAGTTTCTATTTATAGGATGGCTATTATAAACTATTATAAATTTCATCTCAAGTTTGGATACAATTATTGTATGTAGAATCCATGGCATGATGGGATACCTACATTGTACATGTACCACCTTTTAAGGTCATCTTTAACAGTGAGATATGAAACAGTAGTAAACACGTAGTACTTGTTGATGCCATTAATGGTCAAAATTTATGTAATGTTCAATAACCAGGATTACTGCACAATTTGTATTTATCTTTAATATTAATTAATGATAAAAATGTCTTACCCCACATTTATTAGTTATTATATGCAGGGATTTAATATAAATTAAGTTTGTCTTCACTGTTGTCTGCAACTTCCACTGCAACTAAACAAATACGACTCTAGACTCTAGACTCTAATTCTAATTTCATCCAATTATTACTTTAAAATGCCTTTATTGTCATAGTTATTCAGAGTACTCCCAAGATGTAAGAATATTGTATATATACATAGGACTTAGTCATATTGTAGGCAGTGTTATTTTCTAGTATTGGATTATCCAATAAGTTTAAGTATTGCCTGTTTAGTCAGTAAATAATTGTGTTATTGACACAGTGGTTATTGAATGCTTATTTATTGAATATCTCTGTGATGCAACCTACATTATTATTTTTTATTTTTAAAATCTCTCCATTTCCTTCTGATTTCTTTTGTGCAGGATGGATTGTTGTCAGCAGGTTATGGAGATCTTATCAATCGAATCCACGCACAGATACCTAAGGTCACAAATGATGGCAAAAGGTTGCAAATGGTCGTCTGCTCAGCTACACTACACTCGTTTGATGTGACAAAAATGGCTGTAAGTTAAGTGGTTATTATGTATATTGAGGTCAGCAGGATAAAAAATTAAGTTAAAGTGTGTTTTAGAAGTTTGTTGTTTTGTTTCTAAACATTCTTTGTTTACTGTAGATTTATTTAGAAGTTAAAGTCTTTCAGTTGATTCTGGAGTCAAATTTGTTACAATAAATAATTGGGACTATGCCGAATATCCTGGTCTGTAACCTGAATGAAAATAAATTCTACTTTAAATCCTTTAACTTGGTAAAACATGTCTGTAAACACAAGGTTGAGCAAAATGGTGGTCTCATAGGAAATGTAGTCTAGTAATACAGGCTTAATTAATATGAAATTTAATACAGAAACTCAACATAATGGTTTTATATGACAGGTTTGTGCTTAATACAGTTGGTCTTTGGAACAGGATGACTATGCATAGCAGGCTGTGGGGGTAAATCATATGACTACACATAGCAGGCTGTGGGGGTAAATCATATGACTACACATAGCAGGCTGTGGGGGTAAATCATATGACTACACATAGCAGGCTGTGTGGGTAAATCATATGACTACACATAGCAGGTGTGGGGGTAAATCATATGACTACACATAGCAGGTGTGGGGGTAAATCATATGACTACACATAGCAGGCTGTGGGGGTAAATCATATGACTACACATAGCAGGCTGTGGAGGGGGGTAAATCAGATGACTACACATAGCAGGTGTGGGGGTAAATCAGATGACTACACATAGCAGGCTGTGGGGGTAAATCATATGACTACACATAGCAGGCTGTTGGGGTAAATCATATGACTACACATAGCAGGCTGACTACACATAGCAGGTGTGGGGGTAAATCAAATGATTACAAATAGCAGGTGTGGAGGGTAAATCAGATGACAACACATAGCAGGCTGTGGGGGGTAAATCATATGACTACACATAGCAGGCTGTGGGGGTAAATCATATGACTACACATAGCAGGTGTGGGGGTAAATCATATGACTACACATAGCAGGCTGTTGGGGTAAATCAGATGACTACACATAGCAGGCTGTTGGGGTAAATCATATGACTACACATAGCAGGTGTGGGGTTAAATCATATGACTACACATAGCAGGCTGTGGGGGTAAATCAGATGACTACACATAGCAGGCTGTGGGGGTAAATCATATGACTACTCATAGCAGGCTGACTACACATAGCAGGTGTGGGGGTAAATCATATGACTACACATAGCAGGCTGTGGGGGTAAATCAAATGATTACAAATAGCAGGTGTGGAGGGTAAATCAGATGACAACACATAGCAGGCTGTGGGGGTAAATCATATGACTACTCATAGCAGGCTGACTACACATAGCAGGTGTGGGGGTAAATCATATGACTACACATAGCAGGCTGACTACACATAGCAGGTGTGGGGGTAAATCAAATGATTACAAATAGCAGGTGTGGAGGGTAAATCAGATGACAACACATAGCAGGCTGTGGGGGTAAATCATATGACTACACATAGCAGGCTGTGGGGGTAAATCATATGACTACTCATAGCAGGCTGACTACACATAGCAGGTGTGGGGGTAAATCAAATGATTACAAATAGCAGGTGTGGAGGGTAAATCAGATGACAACACATAGCAGGCTGTGGGGGTAAATCATATGACTACACATAGCAGGCTGTGGAGGGGGGTAAATCAGATGACTACACATAGCAGGCTGCGGGTGTAAATCATATGACTACACATAGCAGGCTGTGGGGGTAAATCATATGACTACACATAGCAGGCTGTGGAGGGGGGTAAATCAGATGACTACACATAGCAGGCTGTGGAGGGGGGTAAATCAGATGACTACACATAGCAGGCTGTGGAGGGGGGTAAATCAGATGACTACACATAGCAGGCTGCGGGTGTAAATCATATGACTACACATAGCAGGCTGTGGAGGGGGGTAAATCAGATGACTACACATAGCAGGCTGTGGGGGTAAATCATATGACTACACATAGCAGGTGTGGGGGTAAATCATATGACTACACATAGCAGGTGTGGGGGTAAATCATATGACTACTCATAGCAGGCTGTGGGGGTAAATCAGATGACTACAAATAGCAGGTGTGGAGGGTAAAACAGATGACTACACATAGCAGGTGTGGTTGGTAAATCATATGACTACACATAGCAGGCTGTGGGGGGTAAATCATATGACTACACATAGCAGGTGTGGGGGTAAATCATATGACTATACATGGCAGGCTGTGGGGTGGGGGGGGGGGGGAAATCAGATGACTACACATAGCAGGTGTGAGGTTAAATCATATGACTACACATAGCAGGCTGTGGGGGGTAAATCAGATGACTACACATAGCAGGCTGTGGGGGTAAATCATATGACTACACATAGCAGGCTGTGGAGGGGGGTAAATCAGATGACTACACATAGCAAGCTGTGGAGGGGGGTAAATCAGATGACTACACATAGCAGGCTGTGGGGGTAAATCATATGACTACACATAGCAGGGTGTGGGGGTAAATCAGATGACTACACATAGCAGGTGTGGGGGTAAATCATATGACTACACATAGCAGGCTGTTGGGGTAAATCAGATGACTACACATAGCAGGCTGTTGGGGTAAATCATATGACTACACATAGCAGGGTGTGGGGGTAAATCAGATGACTACACATAGCAGGTGTATGGGTAAATCAAATTGCTAGTTTGTTCTTTCACAGGTCAGAATAGATGTAAAATATGTAAATGTTTTTCAGGAGAGATTAATGTATTTTCCAACCTGGATTGACCTGAAAGGACAGGATGCAGTGCCAGAAACTGTTCACCACGTTGTAAGTTATAAATTCTAGAATCATAACATTCCTTTGATTATATTTAATACCATTTTATCAACAAAAAACTAATAATAATACAAGTAAAGTAGGTAGAACATTAGAAAGTCTATTATCTCTAGTTTAAAATTTATTCGAGTTTATTTTCCATTACCTTTTATACTGCAGTCATGATAACTTATCATGTTTTCAATATCAGTGTACAGGAATCTAAATTTATTACTACATCACAATAATGTAGATAATTCAATATTTCACAAGAAGTTAATGTTTTACTCACATTTTCTTTATATATTTAAACATAAGCTGAAATGATGTTATTACATCAATTTGTTGGGTAAATAATTGTTACATATCAAGAAAATAACTCATTATAAAGAAAATTATTTAACCTTGATTTTAGTCAATAAAAGAGACTAGCAGCATAGTCATTGCTTATGTTAATGTTGGGGAAATTTGTCAAAGTTGTATAGATATTTTATTGCACAGTGAACATATAATTATTGTTTTATTGAATACTAAAGGAAACCATCAATATGGTTATAGGTTACAAAAGTGCAATTATTTACAATGCATTTCCCATATGGTACCCCCCCCTCTCTTAATAGAATTAAAAATTTGTCAATAAATCAAGTATTCTGGACGAAATCTCAGTTCCATATAGGTTACAAAAGCGCAATTATTTACAATGCATTTCCCATATGGTACCCCTGGCAATTAAGTTCATTTGTGCGAAAAACCTAAAAAATTTCCCCCCGGAAAATAGTTTTTTGTGTAAATTAAAATGAAAAACTTCATTATTAACAAATAAAAAAGTATAGGTCATGCAGCAAAAATGACCGAAAATTTTGGTTGAAATAATGACATTTAAATGGCACTGACACGATGTCTAACCTCCCTCTTTAATCATTTTAAGCTCAATTTTCAAGGCTCTTAAAACTTTCCGTCCAAATATCAAACATTTTTAATCAATAATGTTTATAATTTTTAATTTTGCTATTTTCAGAACTCCAACATCCAATCAGATGCTTCCTTGTATTTTCTTCTGCATACTATCTTGGGTTAAAAAATTTCCCGTTCTCATGTAAACAAATAATTGCGCAATTGTAACCTATACATACAACCTGTCAATATCCATATCAATGTTTCTTTCAAGGACATGGTGTTTATAATATAACAGTATTCCCTTCTTTTCCCTGTCTGTTATGACCTTTAATTGTCCATCTACATATTGTCTGTTTGTGAAAAATTTCTGTATGGAATTGTTGGCTGATGGTTCCTAGTCCTAACGTAGTGTGTGGGTTAAAGGTCGTAATCGGGACAGTCCCTCAACTACATGACAAGTTGGTTCAAGGCTGTAACCATCCAGACATGATGTTGTTTATGAAGAATAGTTAATCCTCTCCTCAACTTTCATGAATTCATTAAGATTGTATTTGCAGAAATAGTAAACAGACCACGAAACACAGGAGAAATCATCGTAACAAATAACTGCAATTTTTACTATACTGCTTAATTTTCATGGTTTGGTGATTATTTAAAAGTAATTTTTGTAACGTTCGTCTCTTTAATACATAGAGCATATGTAAAAAGTTTTAACCTTTGTTTTAACAGTCTTGGTAAAGTGAGTCCATTTTATTGATGAGGATTTCTTAGTCAGTGTACAAAATTTTGATTGGCTGCCAGGCTTTATTTTATTTATAATACTATAGTGTAAGTGACAGGAAAAATTATTGATGCTGTTTAAATATAAAAAACACTCAACAACAACATGTTTGGTCTGTCACTTTTGGGAATTCAAGAAGATTTTCAAAACATGTTTTCTGTTGTAGTGAATAATAGCATGTTTTATTAACATTTTCAGTAAGTTTGCTTGATATAAATTTCAATACAGTTGAACTTCATGATCATTAGCTCAAACTCGGATTGCTCGAACACAGAGGTTTCTTGAACACCTATAAAAGTACTGAACATTTCCCCAACATAATCAATGTTAAAATGCTTAGATTTCTCAAAAACTCAAATTGAATAAGCTGTCTCAATTGTTAAAATCCAACAACAAAAATTTTTGATGGCTTGGGTGATTATGGTGGTAAAAGGTGTGAATGATCGAAACCATTCCTGTAAAATGCCAAGCTGGATCTTTAATGATATAATCCTTAATAATTAGCCTGTCATTAATTTGTATTTATGTATGCCTTTATCATTTAATTTGTTGACATAGGTTTTAATTAATTATAATATATGCCAAGAAATTGCTATAAAATCCGAATCAAGGTCCTTGACACAATAACGTAATACAATCTTCTTGTCAATACACAAAATTAAACGAGAACAATAACCGAAAACATTAAACATTTTTATGCCCCCGCGACAACATGACGGGGGGCATTAAGTTTTACTCATTTACGTCCGTTCTTCTGTACGTATGAATTTCCGTCAAGCTTTTCTCAGAAACAGTACATTAAAACAATTTGAAATTTGGCAGGGTGATTCAGTATTACAAGTTGTACGTACTAAGCGACTTTCAGACCTGTCGGACAACTACTTCCTGTTTGGCACTTTTTGGACATACGTACATCCGTCCCTCTGTACAAATTTCCGTCAAGCTCTTCTCAGAAACCATACATGAGAACAATTTGGCAATGTGGTTCAGTATCACAAATTCTACATCCTAAGCAACTTTCAGAACTGTCAGACAACTACTTCCTGTTTAGGACTTCATTTAGCAGGGGCATCTTTGTCCCATGGACACATTCTTTGATTTTTATTTTAACTAAAACATAAATATGCAAGTAAAAAAAAAATTTATATACCCAATACAATCAGGAAACACAATTTTATTCATCAACGTGACAGGAATTTAATTGAAATATACAAAGCGATATTAATTCCAATTGACTCGTGAACCATTTCCAGAAATCACAAGACCTGGTTTCTCAAACTCCAGATTTCTCGAACACTTTTAGTCAGCCCCTTCGAGTTTGAGCCATGGAAGTTCGACTCTATAAGAAGACTAATAATATATTGATGCACTTTAGAACTTAAGTATTTTAGTACAACACAGAAACATAAAAGTATTGGTATCATGCACATTAATAAAATATCCGTTATAAATGTAGTAATATTAGTAATGCAGTAGGGAGAAGAAATTTTGTTCTGAAGGTTACAATATCACTTATGCCACAGGAAATATAAATTGTGATCTACAAGTAGCATTGTCAGTTATGTCACAGGAGGGAGAAATTGTTTCTTAAGGTAGCCATATTAGTAATGCCACAGGGAGCAGCAAATGTGTTCTGAATGTAGCAGTATTAGTTATGCCACAGGGAGCTGTAAATGTGTTCTAAAGGTAGCAATATCAGTTATGCCACACGGAGGATAAATTGTGCTCTAAAGGTAACAATATCAATTATGCCACATGGAGGAGATATTGTGTTCTAAAGGTAGCAATATCAGTTATGCCACATTGAGGAGAAATTGTGTTCTAAAGGAAGCAGTATCAGTTATGCCACAGGGAGAAATTGTGCTCTAAAGGTAGCAATATCATTTATGCCACAGGGAGGAGTAATTGTGTTCTAAAGATAGCAAAATTAGTTATGCCACAGGGAGCAGCAAGTGTGTTCTGAATGTAGCAATATCAGTTATGCCACACGGAGGATAAATTGTGTTCTTAAGTTAGCAATATCAGTTATGCCACAGAAGTAGAAATTCTTTGGTAAATTTTATACGGATTTAGTTAGCAAAACATGTGGGTGGTAAATCAACAAGTCATATATTGTTTTTTTTTCCTGAAACAGTTTATTTTCTGTATTGGTTAACTTTTTCAAAATTAATACAGGATTTTTTTTAATCTAGAATGGATAACATTTATAGTCATTTAATTTTATAATTTAATGAATCATTTATCTATTGTGGCTATAGGACAGCTGTACCTTATTGACAACATTGGTACAGTATATTGATTAATGAACTTTGAAACGCCCATTTAATTACAGTTGTCATGACTCTTAAGACAGTTTATTTTTAAGGTTTTACATTTCTGTTAAGTTTAATTATTTTAGACTTAATGAAAAATCCTGGGAAGTATTTAAATACATTTATTTCAGATTTAGAGTCTTGAAATGGATTTTATGGGGGAAATCTTCAAAGATTAGAGGGGAGAAATGTAAAGATTTAAGTAAATCATTGAAAAGAAACTGTTGAAATTAAAAAAAGAAATGAAGAAACGCTGGTTTCATTGATTTCCTAATTTGTCTTAATGAAAATAGACAAAGGTCTTAAAATAAAATACAGTGTAATTTTAATCTTCGGTAGAATAGGAAGAAACTTTTAAGCAATGATTGATAATAAAATTGATTTAAATACTACTTTAGTTCTGTCCATTTATTATCATCTTAGTTCCTGTGTTGTCTGGTGATTTGTTCAAAAATCACATTTTATGGCCGAGTTGTTTTTTTCTGCTGTTTATTTGTCCATTTTCAGTCTGTATACTATAATCCTGCGATAAACCATGTTGTTAGACAAGCAATAAAGTTATATTAGTATCCCTGTTGTTAGCAACATACAGACTGGTATATTTGATAAGACAAAGCTAGGTAACAAAGCTTTTAGTTGAGTAGACTTGTAGAAATATATTGATATGTATTAAAATCGCTATGAGAGTGCAAGAAAGTATAAATGTTTTGTGTAGGATGTTTTATTGGTAAAACAATTGTAATAACTACTAAATTAGTTGAACAATAATTTGAACATACAAGAATAAGAAATAACAAAAAATCCCTCAAATCACCGAAAAATTAATTAAAAAAAATAATCAGCAGAAAAACAAAACCATTGGCTATAATAAAGTCTAAAATTATGTGGCTCATTTTAAACAGATTAATAAAATTTGAAGAAAACCTGGCAGGTAACAGGTTTGTTTCAATCACTCCCAATGCTGACAGTAATGCTATACAAGTTGTACTCTGTAATGTGCTCTGTAGTAAAATGAAAAATGAAGGGAAATTCAATGAGGACTTTGTACTAAACTCTATGACAAAATGAGGACATCAGCTCCTCAATGTACTAAACTCTATGACAAACATGATAACATCAGCTCCTCAATGTACTTAACTCTACGACAAACATGATAACATCAGCTCCTCAATGTACTAAACTCTACGACAAACATGATGACATCAGCTCCTCAATGTACTAAACTCTACGACAAACGTGATGACATCAGCTCCTCAGTGTACTAAACTCTACGACAAACGTGATGACATCAGCTCTTCAATCGACAATGTCTACAAACAGAACCTTATTTTCTCCATCATGAGAAACACATGATTAGTTTATTTTCTTTAAAAATATTACAGAAAGCCATTTTGGAACAATTGTTGCCTCTGGTGAATTAATAGTCATGTCTGCCATTATCTCTGATTAATGTGTTTTACATTACGCCTATCTGGGAAATCTATTTCTTTGTCCATGAATCCTGATTTCTCGGGCTAGAATTAATTGTTATTGTTGGAAATCTGTATCAAAAATGTGAATAAAAGGTATTCTTCTAACAGAAATATTTAAAGAAAGGATTTGTTTGTGTTTTTATATTTTTTTTTATGTGGTAATAAAGACTGTAGTTCAAATTTGTTTGCTTATCTTTTGAATGTCTGTAGAATACTTCTGAATTATTTTATTATTTTAAAAGAACTACAGTATTTCTATAGTCATTTAGTCATGTCATCATGTTGTGTGTTAGGTTTTTGTTCTCTGGATCTCCTTTAAGATGATGATACTACATTTTTATTGGTAATGATTAAATTTAATTTATTGTAAAATTGAGGTTTTAGTGCCTAGGTCTAGAGGTAGATGTAAATAACAATTTTCTTTTTTAATTTGTCCCTTGCAGTTATCTATTCTGGTGTAAATCTTTGATTGTGTGGTATTTTCATATGACTACACTGATGATAAGACAAGAATGGGAAGAAAAACCTGAAACAGGAATTATCTGTCACTAACGGAAACCTATGTAATCTGACAGGAGGTGTTTTGTCAATTTGATTGATTTCCAGTGACCATCATGGATTAGAGTAAGATCCGTTTATAATCCAATAATATTGGACACAACGAGAATTGTGATTGATGGATCATGAAAGTCTGTTTAATTTTAGCAAAATGAATGTCCAGTAATGACAAATCAAAATTTACAACAGATCATTGGAGGCTGCCAGGCTGAAAAGATTTGGTTCGATTTGACAAATTGATATTATTTCCGTTGACCATCCTTCAAACAAGTGCACATTAGTATAATCTTGTAACTAGTGCCGGACAGGAAGTCAAGTCATATGTTTTCATTTGATTATACTTGGATACCATAATGGTGTGAAATTCTCCTAATCTGTTTTTTTTCGTTCTGCCTACTGATGTTCTTAGTCAAGCAGACGTACAATTTTTGCAAATTTAAAAGAAAAAAAAACAGCCAATATTATTTTAGTTAATTGTGTCATTGGTATTTAGTGTTCATTTAACGATTGTTTTCAATGGCTGGTAAGATAATTGGATATAAACAACTTTGGGTCAGTTTACAATAATAAACCATGAAGGGATTTATGTACAGCATAAGAACAGCCTAAACGGATCCATAGTTGTCTATATCCAATAATTAAAGCATCAATTGAAAATGATCCTTATGTTTTAAATTCAATATTATAAAAGGAAATAACAAGAACAATATTTTACACATAATCAAATAATATTTACAATTCGTTGTCACTTGTTGTTTGTGGAAAAATACATGTTTATTGTCAACATCATCAACACCATCAATCAGTCACGAGGCCAAGTTAGATTTAATAAAATGGACGATGTTGCTCATCTATAGAAAAAAAAGAAATTAAAAGATTGAAGATTATTTGTGTGAGAGAACTAATTGTTTCTCTAAGGTTTAATTTCCTGTTGATACAGTAAACAACTTGTAAACCTGAACAATATTGATGAAAACTATGTGAATTAGATGTTATCTTCAAATCATGTTTTTGGAACTGAAGCAAAATTTATGTCATTTATACTAAATACTCCAGAGAGAATAGCTGCTCACATTAATATAACAGTTTGTTTTTGTTTTTTAATTTCTTTTTCTGTTGTTCATAATACACAAATTACATTTATTACATGGTTGATGGTTACATGGAAACTGATGAGATTTTCTATTCTGAAATGTTTTTTCCTTTGCTTATTTTGTTTGATCTGTTATCTATGTAATAGATTTGTTTTTGTTTGTTTGAATAGTGTTTAATACCACTTTCAGTTATTTTTCATTTCATTCAGTTTTTATTTTGGGGGTTGGGGGGAGAGGAAATCAGAGAAAACCCCAAATTTCAGTAGGAAACGTGGAAATTCTTGACGATTAAGATTGGAGTCGAATGCAACCTTCCCACAGTGAGAGTCAAACCCACAACCTCTTGATCAATAGTAGACAACCACCTTAACCATGCAGCTATGCAGGTCCTTATGTAATGGAGAATAATAGTTAACTGAGAGAATAAGCTTTATGTCTGTATATGGAGATTCCTTTGTAAAACTGGTCTAACAGCTTGACTAAAACCAGGAGTAAACAAAAATAAATTACAATGAGTTATTTTACTTATGTCCCATCTCAAATAACCTTGTTTCACATTTAATTGTAATTTAAAGTTTATAAGCGTGGTTAGGTTTAATGTCTGCCTTCTGACCAGACCCCTCCATATAGTTATTTATCCCTTTGTACAGCAATGGTTTTTATGGATAGTAATGTCTGTCTTTCTTTCTTCCTTACAGACCCTACAATTTAGTTGCAGATCCATTTCCACGAAACTGGTTTATAAGGGTGGTAGTGCATGTCTGTCTCTTTCTTGACAGATCACCTACAGTTTAGTTCTAGTTAAGGGTGGTAGTGTATGTCTGTCTCTTTCTTGACAGATCACCTACAGTTTAGTTCTAGTTAAGGGTGGTAGTGTATGTCTGTCTCTTTCTTGACAGATCACGTACAGTTTAGTTCTAGTTAAGGGTGGTAGTGTATGTCTGTCTCTTTCTTGACAGATCACCTACAGTTTAGTTCTAGTTAAGGGTGGTAGTGTATGTCTGTCTCTTTCTTGACAGATCACCTACAGTTTAGTTCTAGTTAAGGGTGGTAGTATATGTGTCTCTTTCTTGACAGATCACCTACAGTTTAGTTCTAGTTAAGGGTGGTAGTGTATGTCTGTCTCTTTCTTGACAGATCACCTACAGGTTAGTTCTAGTTAAGGGTGGTAGTATATGTGTCTCTTTCTTGACAGATCACCTACAGTTTAGTTCTAGTTAAGGGTGGTAGTGTATGTCTGTCTCTTTCTTGACAGATCACCTACAGGTTAGTTCTAGTTAAGGGTGGTAGTGTATGTCTGTCTCTTTCTTGACAGATCACCTACAGTTTAGTTCTAGTTAAGGGTGGTAGTGTATGTCTGTCTCTTTCTTGACGGATCACCTACAGGTTAGTTCTAGATCCCTTTCCATGTATTCCATGTCTTTTAGTATTAGATTCCTTTCTGTGTCTTCCTTCTTTATTAGAGTCCACAATTTAGTTGTATATAGATCACTGTCCATGGGACATGTATTTAACAAATCTTTTCTTGACACATGATGTATACAAAATTCTGTACAAAGATTTCTCATTCCCTTTTGGTCAGTTGCAGTTCAGTAAATATTTTTGAAGTGGTACATCAAAGACAACCAATCAATCTCCTACTTTCAAATTATGTTGCATGAGTCCTACATAGTACTGTAGGTACTACTTTTACATTTCAATCTTATTAAAAAGATACCACTGAGCCCATTGAAACAACACTTAGTCACAATAATAAATGTGTTGTGTCCTCTAGAAAATTAGAATTTTTTTATATTCTGTGATATTTCCTATGCTCAATCACAGAGCTGCCCATCATTTCTTCAGGTGGCAGATAGGGTGTACTGAGGTTGTATATTTATATAAAGAAATCCTGACCACATACTATATAAGGTACAGATTGCCAATATCCTTTGGCTGTCATATTATCTTTTTGAAGACATTTAAAAAGTCCTCCAATTGTAGCTACTACAAATGATAGATTCTCTTTCCCTACCAAAGGCCAGATTCTTTTCCAGATGCAGTCAAAATTTGTTGTCCATTATTAATTTTTAAAAGTTGTCTAATTGTTTGTTAACTTGTTCTTGTCAGTTCTATATTTTATTGGATGGTCCTTTAAGTTTTGAGTTTTTGAAACAGAAATCCAAGATCTGCCACAGCTGAACATAGAAACTTAAGAGAAACAGGTATTCAAAATCTTCCATAAAACCATTTAAAGCTATACCTATCAGCAATATCCTTTGATTGATTGATTGATTGATTAATGGTGTTTAACGCCCGAGCAGCAATATTTCAGCTATATTCAGGCGATGCAATATCCTTTGAATGGTTGTCTTTAAAGTTTATGTTTTAATGCCAATTGAATTCAAAATGTTGACTATTGTATGACTGGACCTTCTGGGAAAGTGTTGAAATGCCTTCTCAGAAAATGATTAAGCAATGTTTTTATAGACTCACAACCTACAATCCATTATTTTTAGAATGGCAATTCCTAATGAAACAAAACCTGTGTTCTCTATCAATAGTTGTTTACCTAAATAAATATAACATTAGTACTAGTAGAATTTTTGCTACATAATTTTTATCTACTGTGTTAAAATGTGCAAGTTGAAATTACTGCTGTCCACTACTGCAGGACTTGACCCTATAGGAATACATGTATGTTCAAATTCCTCCTCAGATAAACTAGAAAGCTGATAGAAGGTGTATTGTATATTAATTATTATATTGGATGGTCCTGTACAAATTAAAAAATATTTCTTTGGCCCTTATCTATTTAAAATTATTTATGACATATAAACTTTGGGAGCCTCTGGTTTTCCCTTTTCTCAGAACTCAGTATGCTTTTTTTGTTACCTCACTTTGCCCCAAAGCCAAAATGAAGTTTATTTTTTGTATTTTGTGTAGTGTATAGTACATGTGAATTTTCTACTTGTATGCAAATGTTATGAAATGTATTTTGATAACATGTAGTATCGTTTGTTATAAATGGTTTGTTTAGAATTAATAGAATAGTTTACCTTAACTTGTTGTTTTATTCTATGATAGTGTATGCAGGATGAGCAGATACATCTTTGTGTAAACAATTTGGAATATGATACATGTATGCCTCACTTGGCTTGCTTATTACTCAGTGTGATAAGGTCGTCATCGTACATAATTATAAACATGTATGTACACATAAGTGGGTACCAACACTGTTATAGCCAGGAAAATATGGTTACACGAAATAACTAAATTATACTGAATAAATGCTCCTAATCTGAAGTAATATTGTCCTTAGGCATGGTTCTACATAAGAACTTTTGATATCCCTTGCAACACTTTATAGTTAAAGTTTAAACACATGGATGTTAAATATATTTACGGTGTGTAGTCTTATTTCACAAAGAATCACATTTCTTTGCCATGGATTAATCCTGTTCATCTAGCCCTTTTGCGCTTAAATCTATATCTTATATGTTTTCAATCCTTGCAATACCATCAATAAACTACAGGTAATAAAATTTGGTATGCAGTTTATGTACAATGCTAAAATGAGTGTTCAGAACAAGCTAGCCTGATGAATGCATACTTTAACATGTTGAGGTGTACATATGGGAATAAACCAGCTGATGTTATATGGATACATAGGTACATGTATATAAAAAAATGTTATGCAACACAATTAACTTAAAGTGCCCTTAATTTAGTGAACTTGGTTTACTTTATTTGTCTTGTTGTCTAAAACCTAGAACTCGAAATGCGACTATCTTGTTGAATTGAAGCAAGCATAAACAATAAAATTACCAATTTAATATGCATCTTAACAAATATCATTTACATAAAAGTTAATCATTTTTTGTTATACTAAACATGTCATGAACTAAATAGTTACAATAAGTCATCGGTGTTTTATAGGACAGGGAGGATATGAATACCAGATGTATTTCCCTTGATATTCATTAATCCAATAAGCCAATAAAAAAAGTATATTATTTTATGACCTAATAGTAAGAACAGATTTATATTGCATTTAATTGGTCATAAAACAAATCATTTATGGATATAATTTACCCAAGATGTGGTCATAAAGTATGTTTTTGATTGACTCCTGGTAATGATATCAGATGTTTATGTATAATCATAGGAGGGAAATCACATTATGTTTCTTCTGACTTGTTTCTGTTGTTGTTTTGTTGTCAAAATGCCTAGAGGTGAAAAGGTCAAATGAATTGTCTACCCAAAGCAAAATGGTACTTATTTAACTGTACATGTACATGTTTAGACTTTCAGATAATTTGCTCCATAAACCTGTTAATTTGGTCTTGTATTATGCTTGATACATTTAGAATTTACCGCTTTTCAAATGACATTTCTGTCATTAACAAATTGAATGATCATAAATAAATAAACATTTATGATTTTCACAAAAGGAAACAAATGTTTCTATTTTGAAGGTTCGACGAATTTTAATATTTATATTAATATTAAAGTTTTAAAAAGAGAAAATGTGCTATTTAATTTTCTTTTTTTTTAAATTTCACAAACATCTGCTTTAACCTTGATTTTGAATTGACTGTTAAACGTTTACAGGAATCAGATGTATTCATTTCAGAAATTTATTATGTCTGACTACTTTCATTTGAGAAACCATAGTAGTAAATTAGGAAATTTGTCCACTTTCTTCCACTTTGAAGTGGTATATCGGAGAAGTTTAAAGCATGATTACCCATAGCAGACCTCTTGATATATATGTCCTGTGCTAAATGTAGAAACCAAAGAATTTGAATGTAGCTATAGAAACCATATTAGTTTGGAAATGAAGTATTTTATTACTGCACTTTGAAGTCAAAAGTACATAAAAGTCCCAAGGCAGATGATATTGTGATATATAACTAGAAACAGATCTGTATGTCACTGTGGTCAATTCATTGCAAAAATTTTATGGACGTTCTTAGATAATGAATTTGCAGAAAACTGTTAATAGTCCTTTAGACACCAATAAAGATTGAATTGTCTTGCCATTTGTGTTCAGTTGAATAATTTGTACTTTGCTCAAATGACAACTAAATCTTGATCATAAAAGAGTTTTTGAACCTTTTCTGCATTTAAATGAATTTATCAAACTAACATGTTATATAATTTTGATTATAAAGCTTCAAGCACAATTTATGGGGCATTCAATTCATTTTAATTTGTGTGATTTTTAGAAATTATTTGTTAATTAATTCCACCTTCCATAAGAACTGGTGTTATTGCATGGCAACATAAGGCTACAGGTAAATACTACCTGCTGTTCCCAAACATTACATTTCAATACTGACCATTTAAGAGTTTCTTTTCTATAATCTTAATAATGAAAAACATCAAAGAATTTCATTAACGTAAGATTCTTCAATGATAAGATTTTTTGCTGCAGATAGTAATTTTGCCAATTATTATATAATTATTAAATGTATGACCTACCCTTGTTTTTAAATTGTACGGGTGACATTAAAATTTGTGTGACGCCCATGTAATTGGTCAATTGAAGGAAAATTGATTGAAGAAATAACAAAATATGTCATCAATTTTTTTAACATTAATGATTCAGCAAATTTGTATGATACATGTGGGATGAGACATGGTTTTTATCAATATTATAATGAAACTTTTGCATGTCTTTTAATTAATATATTACAAAACAATTACTCATGAATTGATTTTCACATTTGATGCCAGAACAGGTAACACTTTGATGACTTTTTTTTCAAATCAAAGTACTATAAAGGCTGTCAGTATTAAATTATATGGTTCCAGTAGAACTATTTGATTACACACCTGTTTTAACACATTTTTTATGCTCTTTGAGTGTGGTGGAAGCAGAAAACTTGTTGAATCAAGTTATAATTTCATCTTTCCTGGAATATCTAACGAAAGATTATCATCAGCAATAGTGACAAATATAATTGTACTAAGAAAAGTAATCCACATCCGTGTCCACGAAACCCTGGCAAATTTAGTTAAATTCCTAGTCTAGAATATTTCATGTGACATCATACCCTAAAAATTTCAACCAATCCTTAAAGGAAACCAGTGTTAAGTACAAAATATCAGAATGGATTATCATCAAAATTGAACTCCGTATGCTTATATTCGTCATTGTACCTCAGTATTTATGTAATGTCATGTGTGACGTCATATCTTGAAAATGCAAAGTAAACCTAACAAGACTTTCTTTCTTTGATATGAACAGGAAAACCAGTTAGAGTCACTGCTCCTTAGCTCATTAATATTAATTTTTATACCCCTACTCATCATGTGGGTAAGATTGAGCCTATTGATGCTGGAAGAATTCCATCAAAGGTCAAGATCACCGGTCGACAAAAAAACGTTAGAAATTTTTACAAATGAAGTTTAGGTATCTGTGATTGCTTGGTCAACTTTTATTTTGATTATGCAAGATCCTAATTGGTTATACTGCCCAGGTGATATAAGCTGGAAGTTTTCATTTACCCCAGTATGACTGATCCTCATTGGTTATACTGTCCAGGTGATATAAGCTGGAAGTTTTCATTTACCCCAGTATGACTGATCCTCATTGGTTATACTGTCCAGGTGATATAAGCTGGAAGTTTTCATTTACCCCAGTATGACTGATCCTCATTGGTTATACTGTCCAGGTGATATAAGCTGGAAGTTTTCATTTACCCCAGTATGACTGATCCTCATTGGTTATACTGTCCAGGTGATATAAGCTGGAAGTTTTCATTTACCCCAGTATGACTGATCCTCATTGGTTATACTGCCCAGGTGATATAAGCTGGAAGTTTTCATTTACCCCAGTATGACTGATCCTCATTGGTTATACTGCCCAGGTGATATAAGCTGGAAGTTTTCATTTACCCCAGTATGACTGATCCTCATTGGTTATACTGCCCAGGTGATATAAGCTGGAAGTTTTCATTTACCCCAGTACGACTGATCCTCATTGGTTATACTGTCCAGGTGATATAAGCTGGAAGTTTTCATTTACCCCAGTATGACTGAATAATGAGATTTAAAGAAATCTGTTTCCTGATCTGCTAATATAGAGATTTAGAAATAGACCAACAGGTAGACGAAATATGGTGTTGACAGTGATGTGTTTTATCCCATTTGAAGATCAAGCCATCAGAACTTTGTGCTACTCTGAATGATATCATGAAGATTGTCATGAGTTATTTGAATTGAATGGTTTGCACTTAAATTGCAAGTCTAATTCTTGATTTTTATTAACGAAGATGAAGCCATTTGTATCTTTCTGTCTACAGGGTCTATTTGATGGTAAGAGTTAATCAGAATGTATGGTAGATCTAATGATAATTTGCTCCTGTTGAATGTTGTGTAATTGTTCTGTCCTTTGCCAGCAAATTATAAAGTATGTTATCATTAAATGAGTATAAAGTATTTATAAGCAATTTGCTGTCTTCATGATTGTTTTATCCTCTAGCAGTGTAAAGTCAGAAGCTCACATTCTCCATAGTGATGTTTGATTGTTGCAATTATTACTATTTTGTCACTCTATTTGTAGATCATAGGTTTTTATATAAAATGTACAATTCCCATCAGTCATAAGTTTAATTGTTGTCTGGAATTTCTCACAGATGTAAAGTCTCTATTTGTTTTCTCAATTGTCATTTTTTTTTTAAACCAGATGTCTCCGAGATCTTGACAAATGTAGCAACTAAATGTTAAACCTTAAAGTTTGGAAATTCAAAGTAAGACAATAACCTGCCACCTCAGTGTTGACAGACTTGTGAACCTTAACCACTTGGCCACTCGGCGGTTCCAACTCAAAATCAAAACCAGGTGCTCAAGATATGCAGCCATTTCAAATGTTTATTGATGACATCTGTTGTATTTTCTGGTAATCATTTATAGTTATTATTTTTCCTTAGCTTCTGTAGTTACTGGCTTTCGGAAATGATGATTCAGGGTTTAAGTAGTAACATTTTTGATAGCTGTAAATTGTTGTTTTTCCATTGCACTATTTCTGATTTGATTTGTATGTTAAAATATATTAATCTGAAATGGAGACTACATATCTTCCTTTGTCAGAATCACCTCTGTCACCCAAAGAATTTAAGCTCTTCCACTGTTATTGATTTGTATTTTTTAAAGCAAAAATTATTAATATTGATCAAGTATTTCATTCTTATTGAATACACATATATTGTTTACTAAACTATAAACATATCATTGTTTTAATGTTTATTTCTAGATTATCAAAGCTGTGTATTGTCTACATTTTCCATAACAAGCGAATCTGTCAACCTAATACATTTTAAATTCAAATTTAATTCGCTGAACTATGGTCAGAAATAAGTGTGCAGTGTGCAAGATTAAATATTCTTGGTATTTTCATAATTTGGGCTGATTAGTCGGTGGAGTTTATTGGGAACGCTCTGAGTGAAGCTTATGTGGCAGTGGTGATATCCTTAGCATATTGTTACGCAGTATGTTATTTGTGGTGTTTTTTCGGGACATTTGTTTTACTTTTTGAATTTAAACATTTCTGTCACTCCACTCTAGTAATCTGATAATGAAGTTTCTGTTTTGTTGCAGATTGATTAAGTAATGCCCTGCTAAAAAGACATTTTAATCATCTGAATGTATGTTAAACAATGCTGTATTTAATGTCATGTGACCCAACACTTGTATCAATGGAGCAACTTTTTGTTTTAATATCTAGAAACATTTGATACATTGTAAATGAAATATAAAAAAAACTCATAATTTTCTATAATTATCCTTAAAATTTAAGATAACAAAGATGAATATTAAAATTAAGAATTCTGATGACAAATTGTTCACAAAAGAAAAAGATTAAAGCTTATTAGATTGCTGACTATTGGTTCATTTAATTCTTAAAATTATGAACACACATACAACAATCCAAATACTTGAGCTTGAGTCATGTGACTCTACCAAGATAATGGACGAATCTCTAGGTATCAATTTCCATAAACCTTGTTTCAGGACAGGCTTTTTAATATAAAAATCATGCAGTCTGTCTGTCAGTCCGTTCTTCCAACTTGTATAACTTTTTGTCTTTTGAGGTAGGCTTTTGATATTTAGTATTTTGGAAGATAATTTCAAGGTGATGTATCATAAAATGGTTAATTACCTTTGACCTTGAAATTTTACCACAAGGTCACATTATTGCTTTATGAGTGATACTTTTTTTCAGGGTTGCAACTTTTTTCTCTTTTGAAGTAGGCTTTTTGATATTTGGAATTTTGCCTAATCAATTTAAAGTGATGTGTTGTGTATTATGTTTGGTGACCTTTGACTTAAAACTTTGACCTCAAGTTTGCATTATTGCTTTCTGAATGACAAATTCCTTTCTGGGAGGTATCTTTTAGTAGTTCATTTCAGTTCAATGTGTCACATACCATTTTTGGTGACCTTTGACCTCAAAGTTGCATTATTGCTTTCTGAATGAGAAAATAGTATCCAGGCTGTCATTTTCCTCATTTAAGGTAAGCTTTTGATATTGGAATGTGGTAGATCATGTCAAGGAAACATGTGATGTATATGATGATCGATAACCTTTGACCTTGAACCTTTACCTAAACTTTAAGGTTGTATTATTTTCTTAATAACCAATTCTTGTTTTAACTTGAACTTTGTTCTCTTTTGAGATACGGTAGGCTTTTGATGTTTGGCATGTGTATAGATCTTTCAAGGCAGCATGTTACATTACATGGTTGGTGAACATTGACCTTGAACTTTGTCCTCAAGGTCACATTACTTTCTGAATGACAAATTTATGTCCAGGCTTTAACTTTTTATCTCTTTTGAGGAAGGCTTTTGATATTAAATTGTTGGTAGATCCTTTCCAGGGTCATGTTACATACCATGTTTGGTGACCTTTGACCTTGAACTTGGACCTCATGGCCTAATTACAGTTTTTATAATAGCATATGTTCTTACAATTTTTCAAACAGCTTATTGCTAGAAGGGCCCACATGGATATCATCTCACTGATATCTGGTGTTTTCAGCTGTGCACTTCCATAAGCTGACAAATTTTCTGACATTCAAAGGGTCCAGACTTCACTAACCATGTCATCAACAGGAATGTTAATATATTAATTATGGTTAATTACAATCCTTACTTGATAAAGACCATATTTGTAGATTTTCCATAAGCTTTGTAGCAATTAAAAACACTTCTCTATCCAGACCAAACTCTGTTTAAAAATTAAAAAAAGGCTTTTTCTCTTAAACCAGTAAACCAATTGAAATAATACTTGAAAAAATATTGTTTATATGGTCAATCAGAAATTCAAAATGACCACCACTGCAGGACTTTGTTTAATGAAAGGGCATATATAAAAAAAAGTTTAAAAAGACTTCTTCCCTGAAACTGGCTTACCAATTAAAAAGTATTTATTGGATGGTCATCTTTAAAGTATATGATTTTTAAACCTATTTGAGATTAGAAATAGCCACAACCACAGGACCCAATTCAAATGTCTTATTATAAGAAACTTCAAAGCTGATTGAAATTTAAATTGTATGTGCATGTTTATTGAGTGGTCCTCTAAAAATTATTTGTTTTTTATTCTTTTTGGAATTCAAACTGGCTGCCACTGTAATACTAAGTTCAATAAACAACCAATTGGGAAAAAAGTGTATTTTTTTTTCTGAAACTATGTTAACTACTGTGGTTTCATTTTTATTAGTGGGGTACCAATTTTAGTCGTTTTCGTGGGTGAGGACAAACCCCGAAATTAAGAATTCAACGAATAATAGCCTCTAGACAATCTACAAGGATATATTGTTATCAATCCTTGTTTCCGATTGGGATAGTGATCTTGCATTATTAACAGCTTTTACATTTGTATGTGTTTATGATACTAAACAGAAATTAAATTGATTAAAAACATCTTTGCTAGTTTTAACTGTGTATTCCCGTAAGTAATGAAATTACTTTCTGTTGTGCCTTTTCATTGAACAGCGTTGATTTATGCAAAAACATTAAAATCATGATCTTAATTAAAGTAATGGTTAACAAAGTAGTCTGTTTACACCCTTTATACTGATTTTTATTTTTTAATGTCACTAATTATATTACATCATTTATACTGATTTCTATCTTTAAATGTCACTAATTATATTGTTAAGTTTCTTGCCAAATCTTTCCCAGGGAATTAATAACATCTGTTTTGTGAATTGTTAATTTTTATCTAATAAAATGACATTTTTATTAATTCAGTTAATTATTTATGCGGTTACTAAACAACATCTGTTTAATCTATTTTACTCCGTATTTTCAAAAATCGTAAATTGGAAATGTACAGAGCTACACTGTATATGAATACCAAAAATTGAAGGCTTTTATGTCATGTTTTATTTATTTTTTTTTTTAATCGGCGAACCACGAATTAAAGAATTCCACGAAATGTCTTTTTTTCTTAAACCACGAAAATTTATTTCCACGAAAATAAATGAAACCGCAGTAATTGGGAAAAAAACTTGTCGCCAGTGTTTATTGGATAGTTCTCAACTAAGATAATGTTGCATAATGTTGTATAAGCCAGTAGAAAATGGAAAAATACAGGATTTAGTTTTACATTGTGGACATCTGCCTAAATGAATCTTGTGAACAATACAGACACTTCAGAGCCTCTGTTTTTATGGCAATCAGAATTGATTTATTTTGGCCTATCCCAAATCCAAACTGTTTGTTAATTTTCTCCACTTCTAAATATATCTGAATTATTGCATACTAACTGCTGCTAAAAATAGGTCACTAGAGTAAAAGCGCACAGATGATAATGAAAGTGTTCCTCCATGCAATAAACACAATGGTAAATGAAACTGATGACATTACCAAGAAATTTAACATCTTGCTGGCCATGGACCAGGAAATCTAATATCAGTATTCCCGGTCTATACCTTGGCTGTTGGGCAGTCCAAAGTTCATGGCATTGTTGTTTTACTGTTGTGTTAATGTTGCTTGTTGGAAATAAAGATACCATTCAGTTATACTAACTGCCACACACCCTTGGCAAATTTTTTGCTTGCATCGTTTTATTATTCCATATTTTACTTTTTTATTACGAAAATCCAGTGGAAAAAAATATGATAACCTGTCCATGTTTTATACTATGCCTCAGTTGTTTACTTCTAACAAATTGTTCTTGTCTTTTGCTACAGGAATTTTACATATTAAGTCAGCCATTTTTGTTTCTAAACAAAGTTGCATTGTTTACAAAAGTTTGTCTGCTTTCCTAACGTTTAATCGTATTCTGACAAACTGGGAGACTTTTCCCCCTTTACTGCAGACAACATTACCTGAAGGATTTTGAGTAGACAACAATTGATTTTTCCTTACAATACCTTCCGTTCTTATTTAGGTCATATTTTACTATGAAAAATGCCCCTATCAAATGAAAAAACCGCCATATTTCAAAATGCTAAATATGTGAAGGAAATAATTATTGATTTCAAAAAGTATCCTACTTGATCTACAAAAGGAGCATAAGCTGAACCATTCGCTGTAAGCCGTTTTCATTTTTCACACAAAAAACCTCACCAAAATATCTTCACTTGTAGTATAATCAGTTATGATGAACAACTGTCTCCACTTTCACAGCTGTCAAGTCTTCAACCAGTATCTGATTTTACTTTGAAAGGCCATAACATTGTATTTTATGATCAGGAAAATCCCCTCTTGTTATGAATTTTTTTGTAATTGAAAATTGATATACCGGTAAGAGTCAATATACAGATTTAAAGAACCCTGATATAAGAGTCATCATACAGATGTTAAGAACCCTGATATAACAGTCATCATAAACATTTAAGAACCCTGATATAAGAGTCATCATATAGATTTAAAGAACCCTGATATAAGAGTCATCATATAGATTTAAAGAACCCAGTTGGGAATACCCAGCATTCCTATAGGATTTCTGTCATTTATTTTCTATAAAACTTGAGATTAATGTCGTAAATCTACAGAATACTTGCTGTGCACTTATCAGAAAATGTTTTAGTCCTTTGCAAAGTGTTTTTAACTGTATGAAAAATTATTTAATTTTTGATCTTTAAAAAGCATACATGACATCTATTGCTGAAGTCAACAACTGAGAAACAGCAGAAATTATCATTGAATATACCAAGGTTATACAATTTACTATGCCAGACATGGTTTCCATTTAATAAAATCTTTTGAGTGGCACTTGAACAAAAATATTCGAAATATTGTTATCCTCAAAATTCCCAACATAGTTAAGCCAAAACTGGCTTAGAACACCTCTACCTTAGGAATAGAAAAGTTAATGTCAATACACCAAAAAAAAAACCCTGACAATGTCTGACCATGCTCTCACCACAGATTAACATAGTATTATTGGGCTTATTGTATGAACATTGAAAACTAAATCAAAGGCAATGTGTTAAATGAGAAGTTGTTCCACTAAACCTATAATGGTTGTTACGAACCTTCTTAGCAGCCATGGTGGCCTAGTGGTTAAGGTAGTTATCTACTGTTGATCACCAACTTGTTAAAACTAACGATTTTGAGGTTGAGCGTGCCTTTGCACAGGGTTTGCTAGACTCTTACATTACTTGACCTTCTAAACATCTAGTTTTAAGTGTACACCCGTATTTCTCCCCAAATAACTAGATGCCATGAGCTGATATGCTGTGTACTCTATATCAAGAAAGAAACTAAAATTCATTATTTTGGTTCATTGTTTAGGTAGCAGTATTTCCAGGTTTATTGACCACTCAGTGTTGGTTTCACTATGCATTATATATCTGGGCAACATTGCATTCGACAAATTTGAACATTTTGGGACCTCTGTGACAGAGTGATCTTATCAACATTTATCACCAGCCTGTAAAATTTGTTGTGAGCCTGAATGCTGGACATACTATTTATTTCCAGACACCTAGTTGAAAGTAAATATTATTGGCTGTTTTGTGTACTAAAAACAGTAAGAATACATGATGAATTTATATGTTATATTGATTAGTATTATAATAATTTAAATCTAAAGATAAATCACTGCTTGGAAGTCTTCCTTAGAGGATGAATTATTGTCCGTTGATGACCAAAACTTGTAGCGATTCCCTGTCGTCTGGTTTCTTTCAAAGTTTAAATCCGTGGTGGCCTTGAGGAAAATTATAGTGATTATTTTTTATTAAGTAGGATAATTTTAAGCAATTGATGAAGCTCATCAATTTCAGAAATGTGCTGCTTGGAAAAAATAAAAACAAGAATGTCAACTGTGAAACATATACATCACTGACTTACTATAATCAACCAACTTTTTTTCAAGTTAACTCTGTGATCACATGACATTACGCAATAGTTGTGTATGTTATTCAAAAACAGTAATACGATTAAATCATCTTTGTACCTCTGTTATAGAATTTGTATATGGTAATGTAATATAATATTTCAACATGTAAACAATGGTTATGTTAATTGTTGTATTTACTATTTTTATTGATTGATTGATTGTTTGCTGCTTAAATTCCAGCAAGCAATATGTCAGGTATTGCCAGGACAAGAACAAATTAACAAACAACATCAATGAGGAAAGGGATGAACCGATCGAAACACAATTTGGCTGCCACTTGAAAATTTTGGAGCATTGGTTATAAAAAAAAATGGCTCATTGTAGCTGCAACAAAATCTATATTCTCTGCCTCTACAAAGGGGTCTATATTCTCTGCCTCTACAAAGGGTCATTATTGGGGGGGATTGGTTGCCTGGCAGTTTCCAAACCCATTACCCACTATGATCTGTGGTCAGGCTTTCTATATAACTTGTCTGTAACATGAGAACATGCTGGGCAGCTCTGTGGGCTGAGCATATAATTAAGTGAAGAACTACATTAGTATGGACAATATTTATCTCATTGAAACTTTTTAAAAAGTACTTACTATTTTAAAAATTTGTTCTGTATGTTCTGCATGAATTTTTAAAGAATTAGCGGGCAATGATCGAGCAATATGGTGTACCCAAATGGATTAAATACTGCTTCATGGTATATCCTGACTGGTACAGATCTTGTTTCTTGCTTGATGTGTCTCCCAAAACATCCTTTGTTATATCATTTATAGTCAAAATACAATGACCTGTCAGGTATTTTCTACCTATTGGTCAACCAATTCTTAATATAGATAACAGCTGTTTAGAAAACTGCTTCATTCTGTTTTTTTAAAGCTCTTCATCAGTGATAGCTTGGACATTTAAATTGCAGCTGATCATGTGTGACCCAGGTAATTTTCAACTTCTAACTTGTTTCATCTACATTGTACTCTATTGTTTGATTCTCACTGCAGGCAGGTTGTACTCGACTCCAATTTTAATTGACAAGTATTGCCATTTTTCCTACCGCAGGTCAGGTGTTTTCTCCGCATGTACTCCAGCTTCCTCCCCAATAAAAACTGGACGCCATGATATAGCTGAAAAATTGCTGAAAGTGGCGTTAAACACTATCAAACAAACAAAAAATACTCTATGGCTATCTTCCAGATTTGAAGTTTGAAGTTACCTGAGTCATGCATGAATAGCTGCAATTTAAATGTCCAGCTCTTTCTGATTAAGAGCTTTAAAGAAAACAGATTGAAACAGGTCATTGTATTTTGACTATAATTCCAGTCACATTACAAGGCATTGTTTAGCTATAACTAAATCCTTGTTAATGCAGATTGTTATACTTTTAATAAACACAATTTAATAGACGACCATTTCACGAACAAAATTTAAAAAAAAAAAAAGTTTCATGTCTTAAATGCAACTGGTTCAATTATCTGTAATATTTTTTACTTTTGACTTGCTGAAGACCAAGAAATAATATGTTAGGGATCCCATTAACTTGTTCAATTCCATTCCATAATGTTTTATCTCACTATTCCTAGCTAGTAGTTTATGTCTTCATCCGTTTTGCTTTCTTTAATGTTAATTTATGGTAATTTGTTGTTCCTTGAGTGATTAAGTAAATTGTAAGTATAAAAAATTAGCAAAGAAACCAATCGAACAACAAGAGCTTAAAGGGACAATTACAAATCTGTATAAAAACAAACATAACAAAATAACTCAAAACCAATAAAAACCATGGCTGCACTCAGGTGCTCCGAACAAGTAGGCAGTGCTTGTCTCTAAACATCCATCCAGTTACTCATTGTCATTCATATTTAGGAAAAAGAAATCTAATTAAAATTAAATCTTTCACTTTTTCCCACTGTTTGTTAATGTCGCTGTGAAGATCTAACAACATCCCATCTCAGATTGAACTTTTAATATAAAACATTATTCAATGAAAACTTTCATTTTCTTGGCGTTCAGATAAATTATTTAAGTTATACTTATTATAGCTTACGGTATAAAACAACCACAAAGTGTCTGGTATTAAGCAAACTACATCTGGTATTTTTGTCTTGTCCTGAAGCTGCTTACTAGTAAGCTTTACCAAAAAGTTAAAATAGATAGGCTTCATTGTTGGTGCAAGCTTATTTTTGAATGTTGGTGCAAGCTTATTTTTGAATGGAAGAAAAGTACCATTTTTATGCTTGTTATTGACTTATTTTCCAATATAAATCATGTATTTGACAGTGTAACTGATTTATGTTCTTTAAAATAATGAATGTATAAGAAATTAATGAATAAATTGAATCAGGATATTTGCAATAAAACTAAGTTGAATTCCCTATGGATTTGTTACGATATTTAAACTGTACAGATATTCTGAATGGGATGATGATGTTTACTTCACATAATTTCTCTTAATTCTGAGATTGAACTCATTCTGACATTGTTTACTACACATAATTTCCCATAATTCTGAGTGTGAACTCATTCTGATGTTGTAGTGGCCTGTCTGTGGCCCCAAGAAAACTCTGTTGTCTTATGTTTCATTTACTTGTTTTCCTCACTTATTTCTTGTTTGTTTTTCTCTTCATGAATAAAGCTTAAATAATGTTTTTTGACTGAAAAACGTCAATTATTCAATTATGCTGTTTTTTTTTTGTGTACATTGCTGTTGCAGCCAGGTTTCTGTATTACTTTATTTTTTTAAACGTACTAATACTTGGTTGACAAAAAATAAACTAAGGTAATAAATCTATCTGGTAGTGTTGTGGAGCTGGACAAGATACAAAACATCAATGTCCAAATAGTTTTGGGTCATGTTTGTATGTGTTCCAGCTTTGCAAGATTACCTAAAACATATTCTTATCTTTTTGTTGTGTTAAAAAGATAGAATACTTCCTCCCTGTTAAACACAGATCTGTATAGAAAAGCTTTGTTTAATCTACATGTCTAAACTGGACACCTATGATGTTTTCAGGTTTCACTACCAGATATGTTCATCGTTACCATCAGGTTTGTTTTCCTGTGCCATGCAAATTATAGAGGGTTTCCTTCTGTTATTTCTTACAGCTTTGATACATAAATAACAAGGCTGATCATTTATACATCCTTATGGCAACCAGCAAAAAAAGGATGTATAAATGATCAGCCTTGTTATTTAGATCCTAAGAACTGTTCTTCATAGACACGTTAATTTTTTACAGGTTGCCATGGAGTTTCTAAGGCTGTTTCTCATAGACATGTTAATTTTTTACAGGGTGCCATGGAATTTCTAAGAGCTGGTCCTCATATTTTTATTTTTAACAGGTTGCCATGGAGTTTTTAAGGCTGTTCCTCGTAGACATGTTAATTTTTTATAGTTTTCCATGAACTTTTTAAGAGCTGTTCCTCATAGACCTATATTTTTTGACAGGTTTGCCATGTTGATCCCACTACAGATACAAGATGGAAGACTTTACAAAGACATATAGAGACTGATGAAGTCCATGCCAAAGACAAGATTACCCCTCATGGAACCTCACAAGGTTAGTTATCTTTCTGGTTAATAATTATACATTCACAAAAAGACAAAATAACAAATTTCTCCAAATTGAACTGCACAAAACTATATTTATAATTGTATCATATTTGCATTAGATCAACATTACTAAGTTTCTTCAGATTAAATCTAATTGTAAATAAACGCAAGGTAAACACTTGCCCAAGACAAATGTGAAGTAGACATAGTTAAGCCTTGCCTCTGTTTAATATGAGTCATTACTATGAACATTTATAGCCTTGATTCATTCATAGATATACAAAGAGCCTATTTTCATAGATTGTATACTTGAAGAGAGAAATATATTTAAATTTAATATCTATAATTACAAGTTAGCATCAATACTTGAAATAATTCAATTCACAAGCCTGTTAATATAATGGATCTTCTTTTTTTTTCTCCCAAAGCTGTTTCGTAATTTCAAATTATTGCAATATGTTTCTATAGTTGCATGAAGTAAACTCCAATAATTTCCCCACAGGAAAAATTGTATTTATATTTTATGAAATATTTTCTTACTTAGCTTTTAAGATAGTATCATTATTACAGTATGGTAAAAGCTTCTGTCTGATAACATTAAAAATCTTTACAATAATAGAAGATATTAGATAGAATAGGCAAGAACAGAAAATTAATTAAATAAAATAGCACTTGAGGAAATAATGGTAGTTTTTTTTATGTCCAGCCAACTAATGTTTCAAGAAACTTTATACAAAGTTACAACATTATGAGATCTCTTCACTGGCAAAATCTGTAGTGCTGTGCCTATATTTCATGCTGGAGTGATCTTAAAACAAGGGGGGTGTTTGTCAATATGTGCCAAGCAGGACATCAGTGTCCATTAGGCACCTTTTCTTGTTTAAATCTGCAAACAGTTAGAAGAAAAGTATTATTTCATTAAATTTTCAGATATTATTACAAAAGATTGATCAGTAGATACTACTTTCTATAAAAATGTAAACAACAGTTACTTTTTACATACCTATCATAGATAGGAGGAAACTACCAGTATGGCACATTAGTCTGTCCAAATGTCCTATGGTTATGTTAAATGGGGGACTTTGTACATTTATTGTTGCAGAGTTATGAGACTTTAAAGATCAAATCACATGTCATACATTAACTAAATAGATGACAGTTGTACAAGTGTTACTATATTGGTCTATCCTGATTTCATATAGAGCTATAAAGGCTTAAAACTAATACCTGTTTACATGATTACATAAACTTATGAGGACAGTTTTAGGGAAGGTTGTTTTATGTCATTTTGACAGTGTTTATAATTGTTAACTGTATAGTTTTTTCTGCCACTAAATTTGTGGAATATAGTTGTTAATCAGCAAATTTCAGAATTACCCAGATTTTATTTTTGTGGATCGCAGATAACTGAGAAAAAAGCAAAAATTAGATACCTGCTACAAAACTGTTTATATGGTATAATGAAGGATAAAACCAGTAACTGAACTTTTGTATAAACTATCATCCCTTTTTGTTTACATAAATTTATGTGTGGAGCATGAATGTTGACTGTGTGCTGCTAATAAAATTTATAACTGAATTTGAACACTTTTTTCTTTCATTTTATACAATATATTTTGGACACAATGGCAGATGTTTTTAGCATTTCAATATCTTGTATTAATTGTCGTTATTATGATCCTAGAATTGGTTATGTAACAGCGTGTGTAACAGGCCTCCAAATAAAGTTTTCAAGTACAAAGTTGTCCAATTAAAATACAGAAGTTTTTTGTTCCAGGTTTAATTTGGTGTGATTAAATGTTATTGGTTTAAAAACTAGCTAAAAAAAATGTCTAATATTATGTTACTTTAAGTATGACTAAATTTGAACACATGTTTTTTTCATGATTTCATACATTATTTTTTCCAATCTTAATTGACAAGAATTGCCAGTTTTCCTTCAGAAGTTCTGCATTTTTCACTGGGTACTCCAGCTTCCTCCCCAATATAAACTGGCCACCATGGTATAACTGAAAAATTGCTGAATGTTGCATTAAACACCATTTAAACAAACAAATACATTGTATTTTCGACAGTGTCCTAATGTTTTTAGAACTTATTTTTTTTCATGCATCAGTAGGGTATATTAATCATTTATTTTTAGTCTTAATGTGAGAAATCATTACCATGAAAATATTTAAATCCTATTTTAAAGATATTTTTACACATATATATTGCCTGTGTTAGTTTTCACACCATATAATATATCTGCAGGGAAACTTTAACTCACACAAAATTAGAAAGATCATCAGATTGAGGGGATAGTCTGCCCTGAATGTAATTAAACAGGAAAGCATTTGAATGAAGAGAACATTAGGAAATAAATAAAAATATTTTGACAGTAAAATTAGTCTTTAGGGATCTAAACTTGCACAATTGAACACCTCATTGATTACGCAAACACTGTAGTAATTGGCTTGTATCAACCTTTAGTGTCAGTGATGTTTTTGTGTAAAATGCTTCATTTTTCTTCAATTATGTAATATAAAGCAAAATTCCAGACAGTCACACCACACATATAATTGCTAAAGTTTATGTGAATTGATTTTTAACATGAACAGCCTTCATCAAAAATATAACTACTTTATGGTTTGGGTTTTCACAGGGTACTCTGGGTTGTGTCCCTGGTTGCCATGGTATATCTGAAACATTGCTAAAAGTGGCATTAAAACCCCAAACAGAGTTGTTTTCAGAATATGCCACTGCATGATATTTCTAGTCACATTTATTGTAAAGTTTCCTACATTTCTGATTAAACAGTGAACAGATAGAATACAGTATATTTTTTTCTCTCTTTATAACATACAAGTTGAAATTTTATCAGAAAGACCATGTCAAGAACTTTTTTACTGACACTAAATCATTTTTACAAGCGGCCTTGGTGGCAGAGTAGTTAAGGTAGTTCGTCTACTATTGATCATGTGGTCTGTCAACACTGTGATTGCGGGCTCGAGTCTCACTGTAGGCAGGGTGCATTGACTCTAATCTTAATTGACAAGGATTGCCAGTTTTCCTTCAGAAGGTCATGGGTTTTTCCTTCCCCAATAAAAACTGGATGCAATGATATTGCCCAAAAATCACTAAAACACTATTCAAACAAAAAACAAAATCATTTTTTATGGTTGTAATTGCACTTCAGAAATTGCCTGATTTTAACTAGAATTATCACATACACAAAAGTTGTTTTGTATTTGAAAAAGCCCCTTTGGCTTTAAATTCATACCATGATTGGTTAAAATTCCACTAATTGAAAATTGTCTTAAATTGTGTCATGAGAAAGTACTTGTAAGGACTGAAACTGTTGTAATAAAGCCACATACATCAAGTGTTTGGTTGTTAGCTCAACCACTGGACAATTTAATGAAGATTTTATCATACAAATTACTATTTATCAAAATGGCAATCATGGCAGCATGAAAATCTTGTTTAAAAATAGTCTGATTTTCTGTTAATATTATTTTGTAAACCATATCAAGGCTTAAAACATTTTTTATTTCCCATGATTCCATACTTATGTGACAATGTTGGGAGAATTTTGTTTAAAACCTAAACATTGAAGTTAATGAAGCTAATGTAGAGTCGTAGGAATAGCTGGCACTTATATTTATATCCTGTATCATATATACACATTACATACATTATGTGTAGGTACAACTACATACAAACCATGTAACTATGAGACACTTAGAGTCAAGTTGTGATGCAGAATGTATGCAACTGTCGAGACATAATACATGTAGTTGTCCCTGCACTTAAAAGAATGTAATAAGTTTATGTAAAATTAAGAAGCAAAAAAAAGCAGAACATAAAGGAATGTCTTAAATTGAAAATTTTAACTCTTCCACGAAGCATTTTCTTAAATATAGTCCCTAATTTCACATGCCTTTTATAATGTCACATTTCATTCATAGAATCAGGGCCTTGGTGTCCAAGTAGTTAAAAAAGTTTGTCTAATATTGATCATGTGGTCTGTTAACACTGAGATTGTGGGTTCGAGTCTCACTGTGGGCAGGGTGTACTCAAAGCCAATCTAAATTGACAAGAATTACCAGTTTCCTGCTGCAGGTCAGGGGATTTCTCCTGGTACTCAAGCTTCCACCTCAAATAAAAACTGGACACCATGAAATAGCTGAAAAATTGCTGAAAACATCGAACATCAAACAAACAAATCATTCATAGAATGAGTCACCATCGCTGTGATATAGAATCATTAGTTATAGCATTCATTATGACGTCAAAAAGTAGGTCAGACAAAAGTTCATCTTGTATCGCACATATAGATGATGCAAGGTTGTATTAATCGCTAAATTTTCAGATTTTGACAAAATACATACTTAATTTTAGATAAAACGGTATATTCCAATACACATTTAATACCCATTCTGTACATGTTGATAATGTACAAAAGGTTTAATTCTCTACTCTACCCAATATCCTTTTTGTTGGTGGAAGGCTAAATTTCTCTGCCTTTAAGTCCATTCCATTTCCTATGGTTGTTTGTATAGATAAAATATTGCTCACTGGATGTCAAGTATATCAATCAAGATTAAAAACAAAAATGGTCAGCGTACATAAATATTATTGTATTATTATTAAAATGGTGAATTTTTTTTTCTGGATTACTTTTCCACAAAACAATTTTGTTTCAAGAGCTGTTTTCCTACAAATAAATAGAAATTGGAAGGGCTACCTATGTATTGATTTAAGCCCTTGAAATTCCCTTTTTGAGAGGAGCTATGCTTTCCACCAGTAAAAAATAAAGAGCTCCTTACGAGTGCTCCATAGGTATTTGGTCCCTAAAGCATATTATCCATTAATTTCTTCAAAGTGGGTCCATTCTGGTTCCTCCATCATGAGATACCTATCAATTGATTTTTTATTTTCCTACATGTTTCCTGAATAGCAGAAATATTCCTCGCTGGATGTAAGTCATTGATCTATATATCAATCTTACCGAGATTGACTTCCCCTTTCTGTGTCCTTTTCTAAAGTGAAATCTTCCTATGGTGTCATTAATTGAAAAAATGATCATGTTATGTAACAGGAAATCACACAAGTACTCCATTAAAACAGCATGTTTGTTTTAATCATGTGTAACATGTAATTCAACAAAAAACATTGCTTTAATTTTCTTGCACTATAATATTGAGGTAAATTATTTTGTCATTAAAAATAATGATATTTATTTCGCAATCTATTGACAAAAATAACTCTTTTAAAATTTATATTGTATGGTACTGACAACAGAATCTTAATATAAATTTTATCATATCCATTTAGAGAGTTTGTATTGATTTAAACAAAGAAAATTTTTTTTGTCATTTGTTATACAATTGTTATACTGTTTTGAATGTATAAAAGAATGAACAACATGCACATTTTTAAGGTCTGAGTTGCGAAATGTTGAACGGAGGTGTTTCTTGTTATATATAATTATGATTAGTTGAAGCTGTAGAAGCTACATATATCTGAGGGGCCTCAGTGGCCGAGTGGTTAAGGTAATATTTAGTCATCTATTATTGATCATGTGGTGTCAAAACTGAAGGTGCGCTCGAGTCCACTCTTACTTAACAAATCAAAAAAAAACTTACTAGCAATATTGTTTGTATGGTCCTGTATAAAGTTTATGTTTTCTATGCCAATCAGAAGTTCAAAATGGGTGCCACAGCAGGACTTAGTTTAACATAGTACCCTATGGGAAAAAGTTTAAAAGGTTTCTTCTCTGAAACCGGTAAACCTATGGAAACACAACTTACTAGCAATATTGTTTGCATGATCTTTAAAGTTTATGTTTTCATGTCAATCCAAAAATCAAAGTGGCCACCACTGCGGGACTTAGTTTAACATACGACCCTAATAGAAAAAGTTTAGAAAGGCTTCTTTTCTGAAACCAGTTAACCAATGGAAACAAAACTTAGTAGCAATATTGTTTGGATGATTCTCTATAAAGATTATGTTTTTTAGGCCGATTGGAAATTCAAAATGGCCACCACAGCAGGACTTAGTTTAACATAGGACCCTAGGATAAAAAAGTTAAAAAAGGCTTCTACTCTAAAACCAGTTAAGCAATCGAAACAAAACTTACTACCAAGGATGCTTGGATGGTCCTCATGTTTGTTTTTTTTTTTATGTCAATCGAAAAATCAAAATGCAGGACTTAGTTTAACATAGGACCCTATGGGAAAAAGTTTGAAAAAGCTTCTTCTCTGAAACCAGTAAATGGAAAGAAAACTTACTAGCAACATTGTTTGGAGGGAAATGCCATCGTCATTGCCTATAAAATCAGGTGAGCCATACAGGCTCTTCAGAGCCTCTGGGGTTCTTATTAATTCTTATTGAACAGCCACCAAAATCAAAAAGATGCAATATTTGGTTTTTTTATTCATCTGCACTAGCCAAGCCATACGATCCGATACTACTATCTTCTTTGTCAGAGTATCTGTATTTATTTTGTCCTGTATTTCATGTTCAGCAATTATTCATGGCTGTTTCTTTTAAGAAGAATAAATTTGATTATCACATTTATACAAAAAATCATTGTATATTGGACTTGACCCTGACAAGGAATTCTATAGAATCAAGACAGTTCTATTTTGCTTATATAATTGACTAAATAGTCTGAAGTGTTCTGTTTGTCACTGTATTCAGGACATATACCCTGTTTTAGCGTACAATGACCATAGCATTTTCATTAACAAGATTAAATCTGATGTCTTTGATATTTGTTGGTCAAAAGTAAATAACATCAAGGCATAGACTGATGATTTGATAAGATGGTTATTGCTTAAGAGATGAGATGGTCTTGTATTATGTGATCTGCAATGATTAGCTTAGTTCATTTATGGGACATTTTACTTGAATCAAGTTTGAAGATTACAGACTCTATAATAATGGGTAATTCTTATGTGAAGTGTAATGTGCCGTGCTAATATTAATAGCAATAGCCTATAGCTACACTTAGATAAATTGATGTAAACCCTCATACTATTGTGTCCATTTTAACTTAATTGTGTCTCGTCAAAATAAACCGTATTCTGAAAAAATTATTCATCATCTCCTCTAGACCTCAATTAATCTGTAGTTAACTTGATTTCTCATGTATTTTCAATTTGAATAAGTTGACTTCATTTTAGTTGATAGTTTATTGAACACTTATCTTTTAGCTGTCCTATTTTCAAATAGCATATGTGTTCATAATGATCTAAATGTATATTTCAACATTGTTTAGTCAAATAGTCATAAGAGTCTATCTTTTACAGTAATAGAAATATAAGGGTGAAAATGGCCATTTTTCAATTGTATTTAATACTTTACTTGTAATCCAATTTCTGTTGTCTTTTCTTCATTACCTTGTCCAGTTGATAACAATGCACACTGGAAAATTTGTGAATTATGATACTTTCTACTTTCAAAAGATTTTACTTAAGTGCTTTGTGATCAGAGATTTATCTGTTTTCCTGTTTCAGACATACTTCAGCATTTGAATGTAGCTTCTCATAAATGTAAATACGATGTAATGCCTTGTGTTAAATATTCACAGAAGAGCTGAATGCTCTGTAGTTCATTTTGTTGAAAGTTCAGTAATATGACAAATAAAAAAATGTTGCCATGATTTCCATGTTACCGATTCAGTGTTCATTGACTGATCTTTTGGCAGTGTGTCAGATGATGTTTTCTTGATAAATGTGCAGTTTTAGCTTAAATGACTAAGTTAAGATGAGTTCAGTTGCACTCGTATCTACTTGTTGTGGAATCCTGTCAGAATGTCTAAAACAGGAACATTGCTATGGTAATATTCTTGTTTTAAGCATTCTGATTGGATGCCAGATATTAATCAATGGAGATATATAGGTGGCAAAGTTAAAGTTGTTGGTGTATGGAAAGAATAGGTTCGCTCATGTATTTTTGGGAAAGCTCATGTAAACTTCCATTTTTGATAGAAATTTGTGTGTCTTTTCACTCATTCTTTTGCACTTCACTCACAAAAAGACTTAAAATTTCTATTTCTCTTGAAAAATCACAAAGTCTTTCCCAAATACATATGTAAGAACCTATCAATGTTCAGTATTCAGAGGCTAGCTTTGGACAAATAAACTATCTGTCAAGTTTGAATTTGAAATAAAAGCCATGCTTTGTTTTCTAGTTATCCCCTTAACTAAGTGAAAAATTATTCCTTAGTGGCTGACATCAAATTTTAAAATGAGCCTTTAATAACACAGACCACATTTCGTTCTATTTTAATTAATAACAACTCAATCAACATATGCATCTTTGTTACCTCCGACTTTATGTGTTTCTTAGGACAATTTTGTGTTCGTAATTTGAGTATGAAATGGCCAGCAGGGACCATGCAACTCGATAAGGAAAATTAATTCATTGAAATATTTACTATTGTACAACTTAAGGTTATTAAAGTTCTAACCAGGTTTATTAAGTGCTCATGCCCTTATGGGTAGAGTACAAGCATGGTTAGAGTTTGATTTGGTATTCAGATAATTGGAGGAAGTATTATAATTGTTCTAATTCATATTAAGTAACAAAGTGTCAAAGTATCTCATAATAAAGTGGATGAAAACCTTACAAAGCAATTAGTAATTTAAGTGGACTGAAATAAAGACTTGTACTTTACAGGATTATTAATGTTTTGTCTGTTTAAAAAAACTGCTGGTACATCAATGCTTTGAATTTCTGTGAAATTGATTTATCTTTATAGGCCTACAACATGTTTTCTTGTTTTTCTTGATATAATTAATGCAAATCCACGTTTAAAGGATTGTAATCCAGAAATGTTTAAACCGAAATCACTTATATTATTGAGCAGAAAAAACATAGCTATACATACTTAGTTCTGTCATTGTAATGAATAGCGTGTTTGTTACCATTCATGAAAGTTTTTTTTTTCTAAACAATACAATTTTTATTTTATATGAGGGATTTGCTATTGAAGAGTTATTTATGAGAAATTTTATAACTATGTGTTTCTATGGGAAAATTTGTAACAGAAGGTGTATCTATGTGCAAATTCGTTACACAACTATGGGAAAATTTGTTACACAAGGTGTTTCTATGGGAAAATTTGTTACACGAGGTGTTTCTATGGGAACATGCAGTGTTCTGGACAAGTAAATTTGTCTGCCTCTAATTTTACATCGTCTATGTACTCATTGTCATTTCTAGGAAAAGTCAAATTCAGGAATAGGAAAGATTACCTATGCCTCAGCAGAAATGTCCAGTCCTATATTTAAGTGTGGGAGTTACCATAACAATCAATTAAGTTATGTTGGCAACCAAGATTGAAAGGGAAGTTTTCTTTGGAAAGTTGAAGTCATCATGTGTCTATGGGAAAAGTTTATGACGCAAGGTTTCGGGGGCCTCGGTGGCTGAGTGGTTAAGATAGTTCATCTAATATTGATCACGTGGTCTGTCAACACTAAGATTGGAGGTTTGAGTCTCACTGTGGGAACAGTAAATTCAACTCCAATGTTATAGTCAAAATTCAATGACCTGTCAGGTATTTACTATGTATTGCTCAATCAATTCCAAAAATAGATAACAGCTGTTTAGAAAACTGCTTCAATCTGTTTTCTTTAAAGCTTCTAATCAGGAAGAGCTGGACATTTAAATTGCAGCTATTCATGCATGACTCAGGTAACTTCAAACTTCTAATCTGGAAGATAGCCATAAAGTACAATGTAGATGGAACATGTTAGAAGTTTAAAATTTAAAGTCACAGTATTTTGACTATAATTGACAAGTAGTGGCAGTTTTCTTACCCCAGGTCGAGGGTTTTCTTCAGGTATTCTGGCTTCCTGCCCCAAAACTGGACCCCATGAAATAGCTGAAAAATTGCTGAAAGTTGTGTTAAACAACATTCAAACAAACAAAACAAACATAAGGTTTCTGTAGTAAAGTTTATTGCACAAGGTTTTCAATGGAAAGATTATTACACTAGGTTTCTATAGGAAAGTTTATTACACAGGGTGTTTCTATGACAAAGTGAATTAAGTGTTTCTATTTGAAAGTTTTTTAAACAAAGTGTATCAAGAAAGTTTCTTATACAAAGTTTTTTGTGGCTATGTTAAAGTTTATTACACAAGGTGTTTCGTAGAATGAATAATCATACCCTGGCTTTTTCTGTAGGGTAGGGTAGTACATGTAATATAGTCCCATTTACTCTAATTGTAGCAGAGCAGTAGTGAATCAATCGGGCTCTTTGATGTCATATATATATTATATATAAAACCAGCAATGACGTACAATCTTGATATCATTGGACAGTGTCACCATGTTTTTGTTTGTTTCGTGTTTAAGATTGTTTATTATTGATGATAAATTTTGCTGTTTTTAATTACCTGCTGTGTGTCTTGTCTTAATTGACATTCATTTCTTTGTTTAGTTACATTAGCATCTTGGGAAGATGTTGTATATGTAAATTATGCTCCATATATGATGATTTCTTGCTGTGTTATGTTTGTTGTAGTATGCAAATTAGCACGATTTAAATGCAATTAGGTCACAATTATGCATTTATGGTGAAATGACCACTGACTCATTTTATCATGGTGTTAACAAATAGTATTTTGAAAGACAAAAAAAGAATTGTTTTTGATACAGATCGGTTTCAGATATTTGTAATGTCTACAGCTTAAAAGGCGTACAAGAAAATATTTCAATATATCTAAGCTTGAATTTTTTATTTGCTACATTAAGAATAACGGGAGGTGTTTGTAAGTGTATTACACAAGGTTTTTCAATGGGAAAGTTTATTACTCAAAATGAGTTTATGGGAAAGTTTATTACTCAAAATGTGTTTATTGGAAAGTTTATTACTCAAAATGTGTTTATTGGAAAGTTTATTACTCAAAATGTGTTTATTGGAAAGTTCATTACTCAAAATGTGTTTATGGGAAAGTTTATTACTCAAAATGTGTTTATGGGAAAGTTTATTACTCAAAATGTGTTTATTGGAAAGTTTATTACTCAAAATGTGTTTATTGGAAAGTTTATTACTCAAAATGTGTTTATGGGAAAGTTTATTACTCAAAATGTGTTTATGGGAAAGTTTATTACTCAAAATGTGTTTATGGAAAAGTTTATTACTCAAAATGTGTTTATGGGAGGTTTATTACTCAAAATGTGTTTATGGGAAAGTTTATTAAACAAAATGTGTTTATTGGAAAGTTTATTAAACAAAATGTGTTTATGGGAAAGTTTATTACTCAAAATGTGTTTATTGGAAAGTTTATTAAACAAAATGTGTTTATTGGAAAGTTTATTAAACAAAATGTGTTTATTGGAAAGTTTATTACTCAAAATGTGTTTATGGGAAAGTTTATTACTCAAAATGTGTTTATGGGAAAGTTTATTGCTCAAAATGTGTTTATGGGAAAGTTTATTACTCAAAATGTGTTTATGGGAAAGTTTATTACTCAAAATGTGTTTATGGGAAAGTTTATTGCTCAAAATGTGTTTATGGGAAAGTTTATTACTCAAAATGTGTTTATGGGAAAGTTTATTAAACAAAATGTGTTTATTGGAAAGTTTATTAAACAAAATGTGTTTATGGGAAAGTTTATTACTCAAAATGTGTTTATGGGAAAGTTTATTACTCAAAATGTGTTTATTGGAAAGTTTATTACTCAAAATGTGTTTATTGGAAAGTTTATTACTCAAAATGTGTTTATGGGAAAGTTTATTACTCAAAATGTGTTTATGGGAAAGTTTATTAAACAAAATGTGTTTATTGGAAAGTTTATTAAACAAAATGTGTTTATGGGAAAGTTTATTACTCAAAATGTGTTTACGGGAAAGTTTATTACTCAGAATGTGTTTATTGGAAAGTTTATTAAACAAAATGTGTTTATTGGAAAGTTTATTACTCAAAATGTGTTTATTGGAAAGTTTATTACTCAAAATGTGTTTATGGGAAAGTTTATTACTCAAAATGTGTTTATGGGAAAGTTTATTACTCAAAATGTGTTTATTGGAAAGTTTATTAAACAAAATGTGTTTATGGGAAAGTTTATTACTCAAAATGTGTTTATGGGAAAGTTTATTACTCAAAATGTGTTTATTGGAAAGTTTATTAAACAAAATGTGTTTATTGGAAAGTTTATTACTCAAAATGTGTTTATTGGAAAGTTTATTAAACAAAACGTGTTTATTGGAAAGTTTATTACTCAAAATGTGTTTATGGGAAAGTTTATTACTCAAAATGTGTTTATGGGAAAGTTTATTACTCAAAATGTGTTTATTGGAAAGTTTATTACTGAAAATGTGTTTATGGGAAAGTTTATTACTCAAAATGTATTTATTTGAAAGTTTATTACTGAAAATGTGTTTATGGGAAAGTTTATTACTCAAAATGTATTTATTTGAAAGTTTATTACTCAAAATGTGTTTATTGGAAAGTTTATTACCCAAAATGTGTTTATGGGAAAGTTTATTACTAAAAATATGTTTATTGGAAAGTTGATTACTCGAAATGTGTCTATAGGATAGTTTATAACAAAGGTGTTTCTATGGGAAATTTTATTATACAAAGTGTTTCCATGGAAAAGGTTATAATGCAATGTGTTTCTATGGGAAAGTTTATAACAAAATGTGTTTCTGTGGAAAAGTTTTATTACACAAAGTGTTTCTGTGGAAAAGTTTTATTACACAAAGTGTTTCTGTGATTGTACTGCACATAGTATTGTTACACAATGTATGTCCTATGGGAAAGTTTATTACACAGAGTGTTTTATGGTAAAGTGTATTACAAAAGGTGTTTCTAAAGGAAACTGTACATGTATTTCATTGGTTTAAAGAATACTGCAGAAAAAATAGGTTAATAGTAATGGACACATTGTTAACATGTGGTACATTGTAATAGTGACAAATATGATGTGTTTTAGAAGTCTGTCAAAGCAAATTATCTTGGGAAAAAGTTTTTGATTTAGTTAGTAACTTTGATTGTGTTCAGACAAGGGTGTTATTAGATTGATATGGGTCATTCTAATGTTTTTATCGTAATTTTCAAGGATGGAAGCTTTCTGTTGTTCTCCTGATTTTTTAGCTTGAGGTAATTGATTAAAGAACTACTTGGCTTCAATACTCGACCATAATGAACCTCAAGAAGATATGTCAATTGCTCCTTATCATTCTACAAGTTCCCTAGGACTGATTTGCAAAAGCTCTTGTAGAACTTCTTCTGCATCAGAATTTATATTGTTTAAGCATTCTGTAGTCTATATGGTAATTTTTATTGAAAATAGGGATATTTTTTATACATGTATATTTTTTGAGATTCACAGACATGCATTTCTGATTTGGCTAGACACTACTTTTAGTATTGCAATAGTGATATACAGTATAATAAAACACATCAGTGGCATTCATATTTGAACATTCATTGATGCTTTATTTTTGGCCAGATTTCACAGAGTGAAAATCCGGGTTATGGTATGGTGAATGTTGGGCGGGCGGGCTTGGAAAAAAATTTGTGTAACAGTTTTCTCAGCAATTACTAATCTCTTTCTCTTGAAATTTGGTATATGGCATAAGCATGGCCTCCAATAACGTGGGATTCGATTTCAAGAAGTTTCGCTTACCTACTTCCTGTTTAACGAAATCTGGCCATTTCTGTCTTTGATCGATTTTTTTATAGTTGTTAAAGGGGCCTCGGTGGCCGAGTGGTCAGGGTTGTTCTTCTACTATTGATCACGTGGTCTGTCAACACTGAGATTGCGGGTTTGATTCTCACTGCAGGCAGGGTGTACTCGACTCCAATCTTAATTGACAAGGATTGCCAGTTTTCCTACCGCAGGTCGGGAGTTCTCTCCGGGTACTCCGGCTTCCTCCCCCAATAAAAACTGGACGCCATGAAATAGCTGAAAAATTGCTGAAAGTGGCGTTAAAACACCATTCAAACAAACAAATATAGTTGTTAAATATCATATCCACCACTTAGTTGTGTCATCACCTGGTTAGTATTATAGTATATGTCTTTGGATCATTGCTTCCTCTGTTGTATACACCTATTATAAATAAAAACTGTTAACGATGTGTAGCATTAGGATTTATTTGTTTATTCAAGAAGATAAATTAAATGAAGATTGCCATTAAAAGCATTATTAGAACTGAAGGGCAATAAAATAATAATATATATATAATTAAGGATTAAATTGATTTTTTTCTTAACCATCTAGCAATATTTCAGGTATTTTCAGGACATTTAAAAAAAAAGTACATGCATAATAAAACTTATAAATAAAATTTGCAAAACTAATGCAAGGCTCACCATACTGGGTGAAGTTGGCGCCTCAAAAGTGAAGTTGAAGTCGCCCTGTTATTTTCCATAAATCCCTTGATGGTTCACAAAAAATACTTGTATATCTGGTCCAGATAATTTATCCAGACTACCAATTTATCAGTAAATGTGTGATTCTAATAAAAAAAACTGGAAGTGGCCAAAAACAAAAGTAAAGTACAATGGCCCATAATAAAAATCACAATTTTTGTGATAAACACTTTTAATTAGTTTCAAACTTCAGTTCTTTGAAAGTATATTATATTTTAACAATTTTCTTTAAATAAGTAAATATATGAGCTGCAATTGAAAGAATAAAGATGTATAGTAATTATTGACATCATGATAAGTTTTTGTTTTTATTTGTTTATACACGCTACTGCCATAGTGTTTTAGCCATCTTGCTGACGTCACTTGCCCGTGATGCTTAGCCCTGGGCAGTATCCAAGTAGAAGTAGAAGTTTTGTAGATGGTGTCTCATGAAGCAATTTGGATCAGCACAACTTTGTCCAAGTGGAAGTGTGCTGAACAGAAGAATTATTTCTGGGTTTATTGTAATGTTATTCTATCTTCTTCTTTGGAAACTTCTTGAACGATGTTTATGTATACACCTATACAAATATTTTTAGTTGATCTATTTTTATTTGTGAATACCTTGTATGGCTATAATTACTGAAGTAGATAGAAAAATAGTCCCTATATCTGGTGCTTTTTTTCATTGATTAATGCTAAAGGTTATGTGCTGTTTCATATTGCATACCATGAATAATAATGAAACAGAAAGAAAAAAATCTGAATCTAAGTGAGTAATGGTTTAAAAACAATAGAGAAATAATCCTGGAAAATTGATATAACTACTGCAAAATTAATTATTTGTACTGTCCCCATGACTTCTCCTTAGTGTCTCCCTGAAGTCTCCCTATCAGGGCCTCACTTCTCCCTGTTTGGCTGTCATGGAGAAGTCACTTCTACCTACTTTTTTAGAGAGTGGTGACCCCTGCTAATGACACTATTAGGAATAAACACAGGAAACCTCCAGAAAAATTAATAGAATACCATGCCTTGGTAAAATCATATCTTCTGTAAATAATTTCTTGCATTTACACCCCTAACATGTGAGCAAATAATATTGATGGTTTATAAATGTAGCTAAGGATAATTTATTCAACAGGAAATTTCTATTAACTTTTCTCACTAATATACAAAATGACACCATGAAAACAACATAAGACCATGCAAATAGTAAAAGGATCAAATTATTACTTCTAAAAGTTAGGATGCTATTCCAACAATTCTGTTGGATGCAATACATTTTTTGAGTTTCCTTTTGGTAATATAACAAGGAAACCGGGAACCAGAATATCTAAAGATTATAACCATGAGGGTGTCTGACCATCTTTGATTAAAGTCAAGTTGAATTGAAATTGTTTAGTTTACTGTTAAATACTATAAGAATATGCTAACACAAAGGGAATTGTTTGAAGAACTATCAGACACAATGGAAAATTTTTGAAAACTAATTATATTTGGATAAGAGTATAGCAGTTGACATTGATCTTGTTATTTCTTGGACATTTTGCCATTCGTGATCGACAGCGTTATGTCTATTTGTCATGCTAAAGGGTAACAGTGTAACAGAATAATTTGTATCTTTCATGTTAACTGGTCTTTTAGTAGCTGTATACTTATACAGAATAACCATTGTAACTTGTCATGGTATTGATTGGATGGATAAAAACAGGACCCCTGACCTACTTTCCATTTCACAAAGAATTTTCATGATGTCGTTGGTATCTAAGGAAGTGTTATTGTTGACGACAGTTATTGTTATAGCTGACTTTAACTGATACTTTAATCCTTCTCGGAGGTGTCCCTACTGTTTAGTTGTCAATAACAAAAAGTAGCTTTCTATCCTAATGTTCAAAAATATCCCATATGTAACATTTCCAACTGAAATGAAGTCTTTAATTGCAGCACTTATATACGTAATACAACAGCTAAAGCCATTGCAGAGTATTTTGGGATTTAAAACCTATATTAAAGCATTATGGAAGAGAAAACTCAATAAAGCAGATCCTTTCCACAAGGCATGCACTTATTGAGAATATGCTGTGAACTATTGGAAATATGCCTCAATTTTCATAAAGAGCTTAGTATTGATGCAAGTTAACCGGAACGTGTAGACACGGATGTATATTTTTGTTGTGTTAAATTTGCCAACTGCATAAATGTATATAAAAAGAGTTGTTTGCGGCTGATAATAGAATAGCTGATTGTTGTAATTTGATAACTCTGTGCCTAACTAAGTTTTCAGTTAAAATAGATTGTGTATGTCATAGTATTCTAAAATAGTTATATTTTTTTTTACACAGATTAAATTGCCTTCTTTAAAATTATTTCCTTATAGTTAAATTTATGGTAACATTTTTAGCTCACCTGACCCAAAGGGTCATGTGAGCTATTGCCATCACTTGGCGTCCGTCGTCATCCGTCGTCATCGTCGTCGTCATTAACTTTTCTTCAAAAATCTTCTCCTCCAAAACCACTGAAGGGATTGCTTTGAAACTTTGCACACATCATCAGTAAAATGTCCTCTACCAAGTTTGCCCAAATCATGGCCTCAGACCAACCAATATGGCCACCATGGCTAAAAATAGAACAGGGTGGTCAAAATACAGTTTTTTGCTTATAGTTCAAAAAGTATAACAGGTATAGGAAAACCCAACAGACCTCCTTCTTCATCATCTAAAGCTCTACAAAACACTCCATTGGGTCAAAGTTGTATGATGACTCCTTGTAGGAGTTATTGCCCTTTTATTGTCAAAATTGATGATTTTTGCCATTTTTGCCTCAAAATCTTGAAAATTATTAGAACTAGAGAAAAAGTTAGCATTGCTTAATTGTTCTGCTTTATGAGGGCTACAAAAATGACTAAAGTGTCAAGATTAGAGTTATTCCCCTTGAACTGTTTTTTTTAATCAGTTTTAATTGATTTTTTAAAATCTTCTCCTCTGAAACAACTGAAAGTACTGCTTTGAAATTTTGTACACATCATCCGTCAAATGTCCTCAACCAAGTTTGTACCAACCATGGCTGCAGATTAACCAACATGGCCACCATGGCTAAAAATAGGACGGAAAGGGGGGGGGGGGTAAAATACAGTTTTTGGCTTATATTTAAAAAAGTGTAACAGATACAGGAAAACCGAAGAGACATGCCTTCATCTGCATCAAAAGCTCAACGAAAACACTCCATTGGGTTGAAGTTGTATGATGACTCCTTATAGAAGTTATTGCCCTTTAATTGTCCAAATTGATTATTTTTGACATTTTTGCCTCAAAATCTTAAAAATTATTAGAACTAGAGAAAAAGTTAGCATTGCTTAATTGTTCTGCTCTATGAGGGATACAAAAATGATTGTAGTGTCAAGATTGTCTGATGAACCGTTTAGGAATTATTCTCCTTGAACATTTTTTAAATCAATTTTAAAAAATCTTCTCCTCTTTAACCAATGAAAGGACTGCTTTGAAACATTGCACACATCATCTTTAGGACGTCCTCTACCAAAATTTTGCAAATCATGACACCTGACTACCTACATAGCTCTACGTTGGCTTAAAATAGAAAAAATGAAAAAGTGGGGGAGGGGGGGGGAGTCGAGAGAGTTTTTGACTGATAGTTAAAAAAGTATAACAGGTACAGCAAATTTGAAGTGAACCTCCCTTCTCCCTCGAAGCATCAAAAGCTCCCTCTTATAGGAGTTATTTCCCTTAAAAAATTAATGATTTTTGCAGAAGTGTTGGGCAATTCCTTATAGCAACGAAAAGCTGGATAAAAAAGGGTTGTTTGGTTTCAGGTTCAAGTGAGCGATACAGGCTCCTGGGAGCCTCTAGTTAGTTGTTCATTATAGTGTTATTAGTATTTAACCTATGCATTTAATACTCAAAGTAGTTAAATTAGTTTGTGGTAATGTTTTTCAGTTGTTGACACTGTTTGTTGCAATGTTTGCACTTTGCAGTTGTTGACACTGTTTGTTGTAATGTTTGCAGTTGTTGACACTGTTTGTTGTAATGTTTGCAGTTGTTGACACTGTTTGTTGTAATGTTTGCAGTTGTTGACACTGTTTGTTGTAATGTTTGCAGTTGTTGACACTGTTTGTTGCAATATTTGTAGTTGACATGTTTTGGTAATGTTGTTGGAAAAGTTTCTGATACAGCTTATTGTATAAATGTTTGCAACTTTTGACACTGTGGTAATGTTTGCAATTAATAACACTTTCTGTGGTAAAGCTTGCAGTTGGCAGCTGGGAATAATTTTTTGTAGTTGTTAACACTGTCTGTGGTAATGTTTGCAGTTGACACAGTTTGCAGTTATGTTACAAGTTGTTGATACAATTTGTGATAATGTTTGTAGTTTTTGATACAGCTTATGCTAAAGTTTGCAGTTGTTGACACTGTTTGTGGTAATGGTTTTTTAATAAGATGATTGTTGAATCATTGTCATTGTGTTTGAATAAGATAATTGTTGTTGAATCATATGATTGTTGATGAATCATTGTCATGGTGTTTGAATCATATGACTTTTGTTGAATTGTTGACATTTGTTTGAATCAGATGATTGTTGTTGGAATATTGCTATGGTGTTTGAATCAGATGAAGGTTGTTAAATTATTGCCATGATGTTTAAATCAGATGATTTCTGTTGAAATATTGCTATGGTGTTTGAATCAGATCATGTTTAATCATTGCCATGTGTTCGAATCAGATGATTGTTGAATTATTTCAAAGTGTTTTAATCAGATGATTGTTGTTGAATTGTTGCCATGGTGTTTGAATCGTATAAGTTTTAATCATTGCCATGATGTTTGAATCAGATGATTGTTGTTGAATTTTTGCCATGGTGTTTAAGTCAGATGATGGTTGTTAAATTATTGCCATGATGTTTGAATCAGATGATTGTTGTTGAATTATTGCCATGATGTTTGAATCATATGACTGTTGTTGAATTATTGCTATGGTGTTTGAATCTGATGATTGTTGTTGAATTATTGCAATGATGTTTGAATCATATGATTGTTGTTGAATTATTGCCATGATTGATCTTGTTTGCTTGCTGTAGTAGTTATTGTTAAATTATTTTTGTTCACTAAAGCTTCTGTGGCCCAGTGGTTAAATAGTACATCTACTACTGATCAGGTGGTCTGTCCACCCTGAGGTTGAAGGTACAAGTCTCACTGCAGGCAGGGTGTACTCGACTCCAAACTGACTTGACAAGGATTGCCAGTTTTCCTACCAAAGGTCAGGGGTTTTCTGTAGGTACTCTGTCTATCTCCTGCAATAAAAACTGGACGCCATGATATAGGTGAAAAATTGCTGAAAATTGTTGATATCTTTCAAACTAAATGAATTGACCAGTTTAAAAATTATGTTCCGTTTGCATAACTTTATTTTCAGTAAACCACTAGTATTCCCTACACATATGATACATCTGTTCCAAATGCTATTATGTGATCTTAAATGTTGATGACATTTTTGTTACATTGGAATAATCTCAGTTTATATAAATGGCATGTTATTAAAATCCATCTACTCCCTTCCTGTTTTTGTCTTGGAGAACTTCAAAAGACTACCCAATCTAGGATGTTAATTGACTTTATGTTTGTCTATTGATCTTGCATAGAACATTTCAAGATTAATTCAAAACTGTTCACTTCAAATAATTAGAAGTTGTTTGTGATTGATACCTTGTATTGCAGTGTTATATTTGATAGCTTTTTGTTTGATATCGTGCAGACTTATAACTTGCAGAAATGAATATGTTGTCATCAAAGAGTTTGTTTATAGATGAATTCACTTTAAATCTGTTTATTCCATAATGGTTCTGCAACTGTGCCTTTTTGCTTTGCCTCTTTTTCGTTTGATCTCTCCAGTAAATGATCAATTCTAATTACTTCTGTCACTATAGCCCTTACTAAGCAGAGTAATTCACATTGTAATTAAGGTACTGCCACCCTAGGACACTGTTTTCTTCTTTGAGTGATGGTTTAACAATGTGAACATTTGTTATTATTTATGAGAAGAAAAAATGATAACCTCTTACTTTATGACTGATTGGTATACAAAGATTGGAAATCTTCAAATAAAAAATGGGTTTTAGATCCCGATTCTATGTCATTATACTTTTGATATGAAATTATTACCTATTCACTTTTGTGGAGTGTTATGGCTTGCAAAGGAGGTCAAATTTTCTATGGATAGTTGTTGAAAGTTCAATACTCTTTAGTTTGTTTTTTAGATGTAAATGTCAGAAGGGAAATTTAAACCTTAAGTGGTTTGATTGATGTTGTAATCGAACACAATGTGCTGTTATAATATTGTTCTTACTCTGGTTGAATCATAGTTGCTGTTTAGTTTATTCTTATAAAATGAAGAGATTTAGAAAATATGATTTTTCTGTTGTGCCTCTAGAGTCTGTTCATGTGAATGTTGTAATATATTGATGGTTAACTGTGTCAACAAAGCTATGATGATGTCTTTTTTCCTGTTAGCTCATAATTCTTCTGATGTCTTTTGATTTATTGTCCACATGCAATTCTACAATAAAGTCATCCGATAGAGATGGCCATTTAGCAAGTTTGATACACAACACACTTTCCAAGTATGCGTATTTAGTCATTATTAAAATGTCAACAACAAAAACTAATACTGTACATATGATTGAACTTCAACAAAGTTTAGAAGATTATTTTAATAATTTACATTTAATTATGTTTTAAATCAATAAGAATCATTCTACCCTTTAAGAAGGGATAGATAGCAGCTATTGATATGTGGAATATCTTTTATATATACTGTGAATACAAGTTTTTTTGGATACTAATTGTGATTTCTGTACTGAAAATACAATATTCCATTTGCTATGATAGGAGCTAAGAATAAAATCACACAAACAAATATCCTTGTAACAGTACTAGTTCAAAGCCATTACAGTTGGTACAGACAAAACTACTCTATAGTAATACTAGTATGTCACACATATTCATTTTAAGCTGAGAAAAATTTCTCTGAACAACTTGATTACACATAAATTTGGTCACTATCAAAATAGGGTTCATAGCGAAGACTGATCTTTATCTATGTGGCATCTTCTTTCTCAAGGTACAAGTTTTACATTGTGCTGTATAACTGTCAAAAGCATGAATGATACTTATAGGTTATTTACATTTATTGAAACGAGATGCATTTTCTCATTCATATCTCATCGAAGAGCGTCAGCCCTGAGATGAGATGACGAGAAAATGCATCAAGTTTCATAAAACGTAAATAATCTCTTTATCGCTGTTTTGTAACATTGTGACGTCACAGTGTTAACGTCGTCTTGACATGTTACTTAACGACGTCTTGACAGCGAGCTGAGATGGGTCCATCTCAAGCTAGTAGAGTGAGAAGGAATAATATCACACACAAAGATCAAAAGTAAATACTGCAAAATAGCAATAAACTGTATTTTTTAATCAAATTGTCAGACTGTATTGATAATTGAGTTTTGTTATATAATTGTAAGTATAATTTCTTTTCTTCCTCATCTTCTGTACAACTTCAAATTTAGAATGAGTATATAGTTTTTCCTTTAAACTACTGTATATACACATTAGAGGGGTGTAGTTTCATTACAATTATCTAAAGAATCCACTTGTGTTGTGGCACTGCTGTTGGAACCAACATGGAGCTCATATATCCTTCTGCTTTGTTTACAGCAAAGGGAACTTAACATGTCAAACAGTTCTTGTCGAAAAGTCCTTGAGAAGAAAAGGCAAACATAGAAAATTGTGACCGTATTGACCCATGCCATATAATGGCTGACAATTCTTGCTTTAGCCAGTTGTATCATGAAAAATCTATCATGCAGCCAAGATGGAGGATATGTACTGTCAACAATATTGATAACTGTTGGGGGAATAACAAAAATAAAGTAGACCATTGATAATCCAAGTGTTGTATACGTCAGAACCATAGGCTGTTGTTCTTGATGTCGACCTTTTGATGGGCGTTTTAGGCACAGTCCAGTCAAAATGGCAATGTCAAATATGAAAATTAAAGATAATGGGATGAATGAATAAAAGCTAGCAGACATCCAAGGCCAGATGAGAGCATGTAAATCTTCATTATGGAAGAAAAAGCACTGTTCCATTAGTTCATACAACCACATGGCATGAATGCTAACAACCACAAGGCCAACCATTATAATCACAACCACAAATTTGGCCATAAAAAGAGTACACATACTATTGACATGCTTTGATTGCCAGATGATTATGTAGCGGTCTATCGTCATAGCTACAACAAACCAAATACTGGAATATGTTATAGCACGGCTTATAAACTGCCACAAGCGACATAACCAGTCTGTTTGATTATCAATTGTTTTGACGCTTGCCATAAAAGCTATCCATTCAGAACCTAGAAATAGGTATAAAGTTATAAGGCTGGCGACGGCATAGGCAGCTACGTAAAAACTCATCGAAATATTACAGAATGGGGTCCTTCGCATGACAAGTACAGTCAGTATGTTACCTATAGAACCCAAGAAGATAAGAATTGGAGGCACCCAGGTAGTCATGGCGATTTCTAATTTCTGAATTGAAGGCGTATCATCTTGTTCTGGTATAAAATTATTTATCACGTCAATGATAACAACACTTGTGTTGGAATTGTTTGTATGTGGTATATCTGTCATATTTCCATATGTGACATTTGTCATATTTCTGTACGTAGTATTACTTATAGACATCACTGTGTTGTAACGGACGCCTCAAAGTATTGATTCATTTTTTGTATCATCAATCATGCTATAACAATTGTCAGTATTTATTTCAGTTCAGTTCAGTTTCTGTTTTAGAAATGCTTTTATTGCATGACAGTGTTCCACTTAGTTTATATCCACGTTATCAATTCTCGACTTGAATGAATTCACAATTAGTTATGATTAATTAAGCAGTGACACAGCTCTCATTTGCATCTACGGACAGTTGTTTTGTAGAATTTGATAATTCTCATCAGATGACTTGGTGCTTGCTATTGGATAAAGTCTACAAATAAACAGAAAATAGATTTATAACATTGAAATTCAATGGAGTGAACAAGTAAATTTTATTTAAACTATTATAATGAGATTTAAACCTTCTTGATTGCCTTCAGCGTGTGTTTCAGTCTGTTTAATTGTGCTTCCCAGATATCTTGAACTTTCAGCATTTAGTTTGTGGCTGGAATTAACTCCTTTCTGACATAAAACTAGAGCAGTCCTAATTACACAAAAATAGCTGTACTGAAATTACCTGTTAAATCAGACCCAGATACAAGATAATTTAATTAGAAATAAACAACCAAAATGTCATTGCTTGCAGTTTTATTCCTGTAACCTATCATCGAATGCATGTATATCTATTCATTTAAAATCTGTTCTGTCTATTTTTAAAACTAACTTTGGTATTAATAATTCATTGATGGTCCTGATTTGGGGGAGAGGATGAGGGGTTATGATATCAGTTGTGAGTTTTACTCTCCATACAGGTTTTACTTTACAAACACCCTTTTCTCTAGTTTTGCCAATTTTCCAATACGATTTTTTCCCTTTTATGTGTCTTTATAGCAATAGAGAAGTTTTATTTACAGATAATTTTTTAAATTAGCCAAACATTAGTTGATTTTCTTGGATGTTGCTTGACTGATTTAAGCTGGGTGTTTACTAAGCAGGACCATGATTACATTTGTCTCTTATTGGGATAATGAGGAAGTTATGTCTAACAAGCTCAAATCTATATTTATCAACCGAGAAATTATCTGTACTCATCATGAAACGATCCATTAAGAAGTACAAATATTCTTTGTTTCTGCAAGTGCATTGTTCTCTTGTGCACTTTAACATTTGGAAGTTTACTGATGGTGTTTGCGTGTCATGGACGTGTGGATGACAGATAAATGTATTATTAGGATTGGACACCTTTTACGACACAATCATGTTTTTATCTAACCATGAGCTATTATGTAATATCTGTACATGTCAGAACCAATATCTCAATTTATGTTACAATGTGACAACTCCTAATGTGTTTTAAAACTAAGTTTAAAAGCGATCACATGTTTTGTCATTTTGTTTCTGCAGAAGTTTAACCTGTCAGAACAAATAACTGTTACATGGCTATAAATTGTCATCATGTCTGCTTATAAGCAATGTACAAAACATTTACAAATTTAAATTTTCCAATGACAACCAATCATTTTACTGATAATTATAATAACAATTCTGCAACCTTTCAGACCAAAATGCATTATTATCCATTCCTTATTATCGTTATTCAAGGTGAATTATATCTATCTTCAGAATTATTTCTTTTTTTTATCTACAAGTTGTTTGGTGTCGTCTGCTTAACTGTGATCTAACTAAATTTAATGAATATCAAGCTTTTCTTCTGTAATCATTAATTAAGTTGGAAGCTCGAATTTATTTCCTGACTTAATAAAGATTTATTATCTGCAGTATATTAATTTATTTTAAAAGCGTTAAACAAAAACCTTAATATTACATGTATGTAATAAAGTTGTCTGTCACAATATGCATTTATATAATTATTATTTTCTTTTTTGGAACTCTATTTTTGTTAAAAACTCTGCTACCTAAAGATTTTTTAGATATTTACTTGGTACATATAACATACAGGGTATAATCAGCCATTCTGTTTTCCCCTCGTTGCCATGTGAGCTATTGACATGTTTACATTTTTAGGGCTTATTTGTTTAACTATGTTGTAAACAGCAAACTGATCAGCAAGACAAGATATATACACCTGATATTTACAGGAGTTAACTGATCAGCAAGACAAGATATATACACCTGATATTTACAGGAGTTAAAAGCTTTAAATAACTTTTGTTCTTATTGTCATTAAGTTTTTCAAAAATTTTCTTCTCTGAAACCGGTATGTCAATTAAAAGTAATGTTTGTTCAAATTATCTGTAGGTATTTTTCATAAATTTGTGATTTTTTTTGTCGACCAATGTTAAAAATGGCTCATAAGGGTTAAATGCATTTAATTATTCAATAATTTCAAAACCATAATATTTGGAGAAAACTACATTTACAGAAATGCTTAGAATATCAAGATTTACCTGTGATTCAATTAGACCAAAATTGTCAGAATCAATTACTAATAGGGTTATCAACTTGAAATAACTTTTTCGTTAAAATTTGTGTTTTGTTTTTGTTTGTTTGTCTTTTTGCCTATTATCTTGAAAATTATAATAGAAAAAAAAACTGTAAACAGCAAAAATTACCTACAAGTAAGTAAAACATGACAGAAATTTTCTATGGACTATTTTTTGTGTGTGTATTATCTTAAAACTATAATAGAGATAAAAGAAACCTTCAACAGCAAATAGAGGCCTAGGTGGCCGAGTTGTTAAGGTAGTTCGTCTACTATTGATCACGTGGTCTGTCAACACTGAGATTGCGTGTTCGATTCTCACTACAGGCAGGGTGTACTCGACTCCAATCTTAATTGACAAGGATTGCCAGTTTTCCTATGGTTCTGGGGGTTCTCTGCGGGCACTCCTGCTTCCTCCCCCAATAAAAACTGGACGCCATGATATAGCTGAAAAATTGCTAAAGTGGCATTAAAACACCATTCAAACAAACAAACAATCAACAGCAAATATGATCTGCAATCCAAGAGAATTGAGAAATTTTTTTGCCCTTGAATTACAGGTACTAAGTTTCTTTATTTTTTATTTTTTTCTGGCATTTTTTGGCTATTATCTTGAAAACTGTTATAGCAAAAATGAAACTAAAAAAGCAACCAATGATCAAAGACATAGACAAGCTCTCTACATATAAAACTATGCATTGTTTTATCTAATGAAAATATCTTTAAGTAGGTTGTCTTCCAGTGTGAGCTGGGAATTTATGTTAAAAAAAATATTTTTAGTGGGGTTGGTGTCGCTCAGTTTGTGTTTTTTTAGCTGAAAAATTCTTGAAAGTGGCATTAAACACCATTCAAACAAATAAAACAATATTTTACTGGACAGTATATTATAATAACGACTTATTTCTGAAGTCGGTTTTATTGATTACAGTTAATATACACTAATAAATGCTACCCAAAGTTATAACACTACAAAGGAAGTGTAAACTTTAATGATAAATTAACACACTTCATTAAGATAAAATGATAGAAAGAATTCATATTCACCCGTTACATTACATAATTTCATTTAATTTCTTTCCTAAGTATCATTATCAGTCATCGTTTATCCGTTCAAAGACCTTTAAATATCAGCAAGAGAACCAAATTACTGCAACCATGAATCCGTAACAATCAATTTTAGATGAATTATGTTTCCTTTAATGGCATATTTTATTGGAATAATTTTTTGGTTGTGTAATATCTTAAATTTGTTTCTAATGCATTGTGGGTAGTTTGGTTTGTTGTGTAATGTCTAATTTAATGCATAGTAGTGATTTGCTCTGAAAGTCTTGAAACCAGCAGTCATTACATCACAAAATTACTCTGCCACATTGTTTACAATTTATTCACTATTTTTGTAAATATTTTTTACTTGAAGTGTAATTTTTTTATATTGAGCATTAATGTTTAAGGGTATAATATGGATTTTTGCAGAAATATGTACACAATATCCGTACATTTTCAAAATGTATAGTGTATTTATATGATCTTAAGAAACAGATAGAAATGTATGACTGTGCTTATTTTGTTACATAAAAGAAAACAACTACATTCGGACAATGTACAAATATGTTTTTAGCCAGTATAGAAACAGTTTAACATTTAAAAATACTTAGTTTTCACTTATTGTTTATATCAAAGAGAGAAATATAAAATATTGTTCTCGTAACATTTGGTAATGTCCTGTGCTTGAGGGAAATATAGATTATTACTATTTTGCAGTATTTTACTTTGATTTTTATGTGCCGTATTTATAGATTATTTACGTTTTTTGAAACGAGATGCATTTTCTCGTCGTATCTCATCGAAGGGCGACAGCCCTGAGATGAGATGACGAGAAAGTGCATCGAGTTTCAAAAAACGTAAATAATCTGTTTATCGCTGTTTTGTAACATTGTGACGTCACAGTGTTTACATAACGATGTCTTGACAGCGAGCTGAGATGGGCCCATCCCACGCTAGTAGACTGAGATGGAATAATATCGCACACAACGATCAAAGGAAAATACTGCAAAATAGCGATAATATCCCATCTCACTCTACTAGCATGAGACTGACCTTGCTGTCAAGACATTGGTATAGCCCCCCCCCCCCCCTCCTCTAATTGCTGGGTAAAGGGAAAGCAAGTTGAAGATTTCATTTTAATTTTTAAGTATTATTTCTGGCTTGTTGGCTTTGCTCATTGTCTTAAAATAGCAGCATATTATGTTTTATGGTGTCAGTTGTTCAAGTGAACAGTTACCTAATAATTGACTTAGGCTTACTTAAGAATTGCTATACTTGAGCATTATTATTCATGTTGATCAGGAGAGGATCTGTTAGAGCCAAACTCTAAGATACAAAAAACAGTTGGAATTTCCCAGATTAAAGTTGATAATTCCAAGAATAAAGTTGGAATTTCCAAGATTAAAGTCAATAATTCCAAGATTAAAGTTGGAATTTACAAGATTTAAGTTGGAATGTCCATAATTCCAAGATTAAAGTTGGAATTTACAAGATTTAAGTTGGAATGTCCAAGATTAAAGTAGATAATTCCAAGAATAAAGTTGATAGTTCCAAGAATAAAGCTGATAATTCCAAGAATAAAGTTGATATTTCCAAGAATAAAGTTGGAATTTCCAAGATTAAAGTTGATAATTCCAAGAATAAAGTTGATATTTCCAAGAATAAAGTTGGAATTTCCAAGATTAAAGTTGATAATTCCAAGAATAAAGTTGATATTTCCAAGAATAAAGTTGGAATTTCCAAGATTAAAGTCGACAAATAAAAAAATTATTAAAAAAAAAAAGTGGCACCAATTCCCTTCCTTAACTAAGAGATGGATTCAAATTAAAAATAGTTAGATGATCATGAAATAAAAACAAATAGCCCCCTGTTCACTGTACTGCACATCTAACATATAATAAGGGGACAGAACATGGGTTATATTTGTTTTTGCTATATAAGTACTATTGATGACCTGTTCATAAAGCTTCATTATAGATGCCTTGCAGAGAAACCCTATTATCTTTAGACATACTTGAAGCAATGGTTGCTTCATTACATTTTTCATTATAGCATCTCAAAAGGAAAATCTTTATATTCATGAAAAATTCATCAAACAGTCAGATTGGTGACAAAACACATTTATGGTCGATATATTTTAATCACTTTCAGCGAGAACTTATTTTTACAGTTTAGACAAAACTAAAAATAACCCATGGAATATATTATATACAAAATATCCATACCATTTCAACATGATTTTACACAAGAAGAGAAATTTGTAGCCCTATTTGTGATGATGTCACCTATGTTAATTTATATCATAGTACAACATCCAGTATGGGCTAAAAACTGTTTTCTCCTATGGATTTGCGTCCATTTTAAAAGATAGATTTTGTTGTTCATGTCATTTGCAAATATGTCTGGTGATTTTATGTCGTTATTGTTCAAGTCAGAGTATGCTTGGCATCAGTTTTTTTTGTAATGTGTTTTTTGTGAATTTGTTTTGCTGTCTAAAATAGTAATTTGCTCAGGTCACTTATGACTTTTAGACACTGTGTTCCTTGTCAGTCATAAATAATTGTTTAAATTAGTATTATTATATAGATAGAGATGAAATATCCAATTTTCCGAGTGACAGAAATCACGGTAAATCAGATGTGAAAATTATCGTTTATTTTCACTCTCGGGTTTTTTCCCGCCAAAACGTCACAATGGTTTTGTACTGTACAGATATTCATCCGCCGTTCATAAAATGTAGGATTAAGCATGAAAATTTTACGAAAACAATTTTGATCTATATAATAAATAGGATAATCAATTGGGCATCATGAATATCCAAAATATGATCACTCGTGCCGCATAAAGCATCAGATTAAACTCATGCGCGGTACAAGTTCCGCGCACTCGTTTAATCAGATGCGTTATGCTGCACTCGTGATCATATTTTGGATATTCACTCCGCCCAATTAATTATCCTATAATTATATAACATCCTATAGTGACAGGAAAATGAAGAACAACAATTCAGGGACATTATCTTGGTCATTTTACACCTATTTGTACAATCTTCCTTTTCTTATTTAAATTAAGTAATACATTCATTATTATTATGTCCATATAGGTCACATACAGGAACAGTATTGTTTATGTAACATGCAGTATAACCAACAATGATTTATTACATAACCTCTTAGCAAACAGATTTTGTTACAGTTTACAGATTGTAAAGAATTACATGTACCAAGTGTTCAGAATTTTAATAAGGTGTTCTGTATTCAGATTTTGTTATTGTATATTTAACAGTGTTGAATATCGGATAATGTAGTCATGTTGATTATGTGATATTATACAATAAATGACTTTGATATAGCCATTGGGTCGCTATCACAATTTATCAGCCTTAAAAATGTAATATTCACCAAGCTTCTAGGCGAGGTAAATATACATTTTGAGGGCTAAAAAATCCTGATATTGTCTTATATCGAAGTTATTGTTTTATTACATTAATAAAATCATCATCTTCCTTCACCAGAAAACAGAGGATGCTTACATTTTTTATTTGTTGTAATGCTGGTTACCCTTGATATTGATTTGCTGATAATCCTGAAATTCCAGTTTCATCACATTTCAAATATTGAAAAGAGTATAAATAAATCAATAATTTTATTCGTACAATTTTAACAGAATATTTTATAATTACCGAAGATTCAATGACCACTAAAATTGAAATTTATATGTTGAAACAGTCATGAAAAACAGGCTGTAACTGGTTAAAACCAGGTCAATATTTAAAAGATTCAGCCGTGCTGTATCCAATCTTTTGTTACAGCTTGGAATTTGATACAGCCCGGGCTGTAACAGTGATATAGCATGATCAAAACAATGTATAAATATTCATTTTGTCTTGTAAACTATTAAACTTGTTTGTTTTCTAATGTGTTCAAAGAAATAAAAGTAATGGTAGCTTCTGAAATACCTGATACAGACTGTTTATCTGGTTACAGCCCGAGCCAAATAAATGGTCTGTATCTGGTCCTTCATCACTCTGTAATTCTGGATAAATACAGCAAATTAAACTTTAAAACTGACAGCAAATATTTTTTTTTCTAAATTTAACCATCCAACATCATTTTTCTATCAGCTATTTTTATAGAACCTCTGAAATGTGATAGTGTTTACACCAGTCAAATTTATGAAAAAATATCAATTAATATTATACAATTTATAGCATATAGGCTATATCATGGTGATAAGGTCTATAAATGATTTTATCACACCATGATAATTTGTCATGTGATACATTATAATCCAATCAAATTAAAATTAAATCTTTACAATGCAGACACATAGTAAAAAGGGGGGGTGCAAGTGAGAGATTTAATTTTAATTAGATTGATCATAATCTAATCACAGAAAACTAATTGCAATTAAAAATAATACAATTTTATAATGAATTGCCAAAAGAAAAAACAATTAACACCTGAATACCTTGTGCAGTCAGCAGGTTAATTCAGTTAAAAGTTTTGGTTGGTGATGGAAATTTTTTGTACATTTTTCAATGTGTTCATTCTGTTGTTTACATCACACTTATATTTCCCCTTAAATTGTACAATACTTCTGCTGTGGGACCCAGCTTTACAGTACATGTCAGTTGATATTGAGACCTAGCTTCCAGTCAATGATTATCCTGTAGATTATAAATGAGTCCCAGTAGACAGAAACACCTATGTATGGTTTCCTTAGCTATTAATAAACTAACACTTCAAATTTCATTAACCAATGTAAAAAAAAACTTGTTACAGACAATTTTATCAAGGAAAGCACATTTTGAAGTTTGTTTATTTAACACAATATTTACACAAACCCTGATAGTTGGAACCAGTGCTTCTTTTATTGACAAGATAAATGGCTTTCATAATTACTGTCTGAATGTGATACTGGACAATAGGTTATAGAACTTTGGAAGCATACCACGTTATTACTACATGGTAATTAATGGTAATTACCATGTATATACAGCATGATCTAAGATCGTAACAGTATACCACCATTAGTCTGCATTGATTACCATTGGGAGATAAAAGATGATCAAGTCATTCCAGAAAATCCTAGTCAAATATCTAATATATTAACTGAGGAACAATTAGCCCGCTGGATAGACTCCCACATGATCTGTTACATATCTTAAGTGGTCTTTAATTCATTTATCTTATGAATAACTGGAAGTAGACATCCTGTAAATATTCATTTTGTATTCAAAAGATGTACAAGAAATAAGTCAAATAGTCGTTAAAATATTCATTTTCTTGACTGAGTGCATAGGTTTGTCCAGAAAAGCGGCTGAAAAAGACGAACAACTTTTTTTATTAATGTTAAAATACTACCATTCTCTGTCTTGACTGCATTTAAATTCAAAATGTATATTAAAATATAGATCACTGTTATGATGACATCATTCACTGCTTACAGTGGACAATTCCATAATGCATTTCTTATAGTCAAAATACAATGACCTGTCAGGTATTTTCTACCTATTTGTCAACCAATTTAGAAAACTGCATCAATCTGTTTTCTTTAAAGCTCTTACTCAGAAAGAGCTGGGCATTTAAGTTGCAGCTATTCATGCATGACTCAGGTAACTTTAATGGAGAGATTGCCATAAAGAAAACAGATGGAAGCAGTTTTTTAAACAGCTGTTATCTGTATTAAGAATTGGTTGACCAATAGGTAAAAAATACCTGACAGGTCATTGTATTTTGACTATAAATACATTAGACTATGTCAGTTGAATTAATTTTGCCATTTTATGAAATTAACTCCAAAATGACAAGTTGGGTTGCTTAATTGTCAAACATTGATTAAATATTCACACATTGGGATATCGGATAACAACAAGTTATATTAACACTCGTATAATGGCTACTTTCAACATTTAACATCGTCAGTATAGGAGACAGCAAATTGATAAATATATTAATGACAGTCAACGTAATGATGTTTTGTCCATGTTTGGTCTTGTTTTTGGACATTTAGTCTGTCTTTATCGCTCAGTGTCATGGCTCTATAGATGCCTGGACTACATATTACAATATTTTTAATTGAGTTGTTTTTAATCTTTGTCTGTTATGTAAATACAATGTTTGTTGGTCAAAACCAAATGCATTACAAGCAGCATTGTCAGAAACCTTTTGACCGATTCCAACTTCATTAAGTGTTATGGCGTATTTTCCATTTTGTTCAAAGAGAACATTATGTTTGTGTATGATTTCCAATAATGACAGGGGCCTATAGCTAGCCCAAAATAAAATGTACTCAAAATAATATGATCAACTTGAAAGACGGTCACAAAGCAATCCTTGGGACCTTATAAGAGGTGGTTTTATGACAGGGTGTCAGGACGCTCTCAAGGTCTCTAGAAGCTATGACATATTTAATGCCAATCCTGCATTCTGGCTATTTCCTGGCAATTAAACTATAGTTTTTGTGACTACAGTATTTCAGTATTTGCCTTTTTAGTTTATTTTATGTCATTCAAATGTTGTTGTAAAATAGTGCATTAAACATCAAACTCGTACTTAATATATAGCAAATAATGAAAAAGTGTGTGTTAGAAAGACAAAATTTAAAACCATAATCATTTTTCCTTAGTTTTTTTTTTTTTTTTTTTTTTTTTTTTTTTTTTTTTTTTGGGGGGGGGGGGGGTGTTTGTTTTGGTTTTTTTAAAATAATTTTATATGTTGTTAACAGTTGTATAGCAAGTGTTTACACAAAGAAGTCTCTAAGATTAAAATAGAACACTTGTATTGGAAAGAATCTGATACAGGAAAATTATTAATGTTCCTTTCCTAACAGACACAAAATTGATGAATTATTTTTTCAGCATTGATTGAATAAATTGTCCTGACTCATGCTAAGTAAATATTAAGACAAGGTTGTAAGCAGGTTGTGTTTTCTAAAATTGGTTAATTGAAATATTGTGTTATTTTTGATTGGATCCTTGTCATTTTCACAAGAACATTCAAATCTGAATAAGTTTGAAAACATAATGTAAAACTGAACATATATAATTGATATTTCCTAGTAAAGTCAAATATATATATGGGACATGTTTAGTTTGTTGTGCAAAAGAAATGTTTGTTTAATTATAATAGGTTGATGTTCTTTGCTTGTTCTTCTTTTGCAAATCTATAATAACTGTCTCATTGCAAAGCAGTATACAAGTTATTGCATGCTTAGAAACATTAAAAGTACCTTACAATTGAAATTATTACAAGACTTTGTGGAAAAAATGGTACTTAAGAACAGGATTGATCGTTATAAGACTAAACCTAATTAAGGTTTGCCAGAAATAGTTATGAGATTGTATTGAAAACTTCACAAAAATGGTCCTGCATTCTTAAAGCAAAAACTATAATTGTAATAGAACAATCAAACTAAACATCTTTCACCCCCCTTTCACCCCACCCACCCCCCCCCCCCCCTTTCCCCTTTCACCATGCAGTAGCAATAGGCTACGTTCAACTGTTACCTTAAAACTATAAGGGAAAAAAATAATTTTAACAAAATGTTAATTATTTCATTGACGATGATGGTACTTTATTTGATAGGATGATTTATTGTTGACCAGACCATTTATATAGACTGGCCATGCAGAGCTGGGTTAATAATGTAGGCTATACTGAACACTTCATAAATGATTAATTGTTTTACAGCAATGTTCATAACTGACATGATGGTTGTCAGATCCCCACACTGTTTTGTTGTCCATTAATTTTATTTACATGTTATGTGATAGTGTAATTAATTTGCATTTTATTTTTTTAGGAAAGTACATAATTCGACAGAATAACTCAGTGGTTCAATTAGTGTTTACTACACAGTAGCAGAATTTTATAGCATTTCGTATCAGCAACATTGTTTTTGTAAAATTTTTATAGATAATTAGTGAATTGTTAACTAATTCAAAAAAGTTTATTTACAATGTATAGGTAGGACAGGAAAAGTCTTGTGTAAAGTTTTGTGTGAATTTAAGCTCGCAATCTTTTCTTCTTTTCATAGAACATACACCTTACATACATTATGTGTAGGTACAACTACCTGTATCACGTGGAGACAGTTGTGGACTTTGTATCACTACCAGATGTGCAGCATGAAGTTGTGATGTGGAATATATGCACCTTACAAGACGTGATACAGTTAGTTGTATCTAAACTTAAATATATGTATTGATTGATTGATTGGATGTCTGCTTTACGTCCAGCGAGCAGTATTTAAGCTATATTCAGGACGGGAACAAGTTAACAAACAATAAATCAACGGAAAATGGGGGTGGGATGGGTCACAGGGAATACAATTTTTGACTGCCACTGGAAAAGTATGGAGTTTTGGGTAGGGGCGGAAAATTTAGCCATTTGTAGCGGCTACAATGAGCCTACTCTTTTTCGAAATGTACAAATAGGGTCTTTATCGTGCAAGGAGCGTGGCACTCTCCAAACACCTTACCCACTACGGTCTGTGGTCAGGCTTTCCGTATTATGACCTGACAACACGAAAGGGTCTCCCCTATCCGCCACCAGCGGACCCACTGGGCTGCTCTGTGGGTCAGGCATTGGGAACCCTCCCAGTATGGTCATAAGTTTATCTAAAATTAAGGAGTATAAAAAGGGAAGAACAAAACTGAAGGTTTAAAATTTTAAATTTAACGTTCAACGAAGCATTTGTTTATAATATATAATGTCCCTTACATCACACATATTATGAGACGTCATATTTTATTCATAGAAAGAGAGTCATTCACTGAATCATTGGTTATGCCATTCATTGTGACGTTTGTTTTTTTGTTTGTTTGATGGTGTTTAACGCCACTTTCAGCAATTTTTCAGCTATATCATGGCGTCCAGTTTTTATTGGGGGAGGAAGCCGGAGTACCCGGAGAAAACCCCGACCTGCGGTAGGAAAACTGGCAATCCTTGTCAATTAAGATTGGAGTCGAGTACACCCTGCCTGCAGTGGGAATCGAACCCGCAATCTCAGTGTTGACAGACCATGTGATCAATAGTAGACGAACTACCTTGACCACTCGGCCACCGAGGCCCCTCATTGTGACATAATGAAGTAGTTCTGACAGGAGTACATTTTGTATCACCTATATAGAGGATACAAGCTTTTGTATCACATGGTTGTATCAATTGCTAATTTTTCAGATTTTGACAACATACATACTAAATTTTAGATAAAAAGTGTTATGCTATCAGAAGCAACATTGATTGGACAAAGAGTTTTTTGACCCTGTTTGTAGGAGAACTGTTATTCTTTGTTAAAAACATGTGTCCTTATTTTCACACTATATACAATGTTGTTGGCAGACAGAGGGAAGTTCTAATGAGATCAGTATTGACTACAGTTACTAATTTGTTTAATAGTATTATCTGGCTGTAGTAGTGACATTCAATACATAGCAAGTAATTTGTACATAGATTGTTGACACCTAATTTCGTTTAACATGATTAAAAGCACTATTGCAATAGTTTTTTGAGTTAGCTGAGTGTCAGAGATAGCAGTTGCCATATTTGTTTGTTATTTTTAATTTTCTCCCCTTGAACCCACATAGCTAATCAACACCAAACTTTGCAGGACTGTTGACCAGTAAAGTTAGGTGATAACATTGACAACAAATTTAAATCTTTTTTTCTGAATAAATAATTCTTGACGGGTCACTAAAATTATATTTAATAGCCACGCCTTCCAAGCAACCATTGCTTAACATGAAGTCTGCCTTACTTTGACTATGTATCTAGGTGAGCAAAGACCAGCTTCTTAGAACCTTTGGTTGTTGTTTTTAGAGGGAATTTTTTGTACTTAAAATGTTGCATCTAACTAGACTGTAAAGGTAATACTTTGTTATATATTCCTTTAGGATGTTGATCTTAGTTTTTTTTTTTTTTACAAAACAAAATGTTCTATTTATAGAACAATAAAATTCCTGTGATCATTTACAATCTGAATTTCTAACAAATATTTGTTATTTCAGATTCCTATTAAAATGCTGCCCTGATTTATATTCAGAAGTACATTTGTATTGTTTTTAACTTCAATTTTTATTTACGTATTTATTTTATGGCACTGTTAATAATTATTAAATAGAGTTTAGTGTTTCAGATTTTCAATGATGGTTTCACACAAACAACACCATATTTTATATTTTCTTGCATAACTGTCCTGAGAAATATTTCCAGATATTGAAACTAAACAATTTAAGCTTATATTTTAAGGTCATTCTATATATTTTAGTTTTAGTTTCATGTCATCTTTTGTAAATTATTGCTTTTACAATTTTGTTGCTTCTATTTCAGTGTAATTGTTCAGCAATTACAGTACAATGTTTGATTCCTGTAATACTTTTATAAAGAAGTCTTAGTATAAATGAATTGACTTAATTATACTTCATTATCAGCTTCATGTAGTGCATGCTTATGTAGAACAAAGCAAAACTGCAATGAAATACAGAGAGCCACACCTGTTGTATACATGTAGTACCTATGAGCACTTAAAAACACTCTTAGCAGCTTTGGAAATAAATAATATTAATTGCCAATTTTTACTGTTTACACGTTTGTTGGTTTTGATCAGAGATTACTCTTCAAATCACGAAGGAATTTTTTTATTTTTAAGAAAACTTTGGAAGAAAATTGCCATTTTTTAAATGTTATCAATTTATTATCATATATAATAATAAATAATTTTTTTATATATAATTGGTCCATTTTCAATGTTTTAACTAATCAAATTTATTTTTACAAATCGATTAAATATCGATCGTAAATACTTAGGCCTTTTCTATGTAATAAATAGAAAATGATGGGAAGTTACGGAAGTATTGTTTTGGTTCGAAACAAAACAAATAAACTACAACAGTAACATTAGTTAATTGTCCACAATGATAAGAATCATTCAATTTACGGGTTAAACAGTCTAAAAAAAAAATTTAACAATCAGTGTTAGACCAAAATTGCAAAAAATTCAGACAAAAATAGTGTTTTTCAAAATGGAAATGTACCCTCAGAATACTGCCAGAAGGCATATTTTTGCACCAAAACCCCCAGACATCCGGCTGTAAGGACCACTGCTCAAGCCCAGTGGGTCAACCGGATATGCCAGTTGAATGGGACTCCCTGCAATTTTTAAAGACTACTTGACTGGTTTATTAGGGAGTCCTTTTGACTCCCATAGTTACTTTTCCTATTTCTACCCCTGTACATAAGGTATTCGACTTTTGCCTTAGTCCACACTTTAGTATAAGCTATTTGACTTGTGCCCTAGTCCTCATATTTATACAAGAAATGTGATTTGTGCTTTTAGTTCTCATTTTATTATAAGGTTTTTGACTTGTGCATTATGTCTCATTTTAACATAAGGCTTTTGACTTGTGCCTTAGGACTTGTGCCTTAGTCCTCATTTTAACATAAGGCTTTTGACTTGTGCCTTAGTCCTCATTTTAACATAAGGTACTTGACTTGTGCCTTAGTCCCCATTTTAATACAAGGTTTGTGATTTGTGACTTTTAGTTCTTATTTTAATACAAGTATTTGACTCGTGTCTCAGTCCAATTTGAATAACTGAGTTGGATTGGCCAATATTCTGGAAAGTTTGTATACTGGGATTCTTATTTTAAATTTCTTTACAACTATCGCTGGTGACACAATTTTACAATTCTTACAGGAAATTGGTTTGTATTGTAAAATATAAACATATCTATAATGCTATTTCATATTTTATCATTTTTGCTTTTTATGTGTATATACCCTCATTCTATTGGGTTAGATTACAGTTTTACTGTGTTACAACAGGGTTGTTTGTTGTTTATGAAATTATCAATTAAAATTGTTCACTTCCTAAATATGTCTGAAATATTGCTTACTGGATGTTAAACACTAAACCAGTCCATCAATGAACCATTTGAATTTAAGGTATTTGACTTGTGCCTTAGTCCTCATTTTAATATAACGTATTTGACTTGTGCCTTAGTCCTTATTTTAATACACGGTATGTGCTTTGTGCCTTTGTCCACATTTTAATACAAGGTATTTAACTTGTGCCTTAGTCCTCATTGTAACATAAGGTAAACGTGGATGTTAAATACCAGTCAATCAATCAATCAATCAACCATTTGAATTTAAGGTATTTGATTTGTGCCCCTTAGTCCCCATTTTAATGTATTTGACTTGTGCCTTAGTCCTCATTTTAATGTATTTGACTTGTGCCTTAGTCCTCATTTTAATGTATTTGACTTGTGCCTTAGTCCTCATTTTAATGTATTTGACTTGTGCCTTAGTCCTCATTGTAACATAATGTAAAAGTGGTCGTTAAACACCAGTCAATCAATCAATCAACCATTTGAATTTAAGGTATTTGACTTGTGCCTTAGTCCTCATTTTGATATATTTGACTTGTGCCGAAGTCCTCACTTACACATTTGACTTGTGCCTTAGTCCTCATTTTAAAATATTTGACTTGTGCCGAAGTCTTCATTTGAATATATGCTACTTTAATACAAGATTATTTTATTGTGCTGACTTATTGTACTTGTATAGAATTTGTTTATATATTTCTTCACTTTCCTGTAAGCTTGAATTTGTTTATATATTTCTTCACTTTCCTGTAAGCTAACTGTAAATTTGGAAAAAAGTCAATCTTACAATTGAATTGACCATATCATTTAAATTATTGAAAAATCTATTGTTTAAAAGAATATGCCATAAAAGACAAATTAACAAATCGACTATAACTGAAGAAGTAAACCTTGAAAAAGAAAGTTAAAATAAAATAGATGTTATTGAAACTTTGGAGAATGTTATGTAAACTAAACAATACCGATGATGGAAACTAAGAAATGCCAGTAAGTCATCAAACTGCTCACAGAACTTTAATTTTTATTTATTGAAGATTTAGAGCTATTTTTTTCTAAGATTTTATAAATGAAAATTTTAATTGAATATTTAGCTGATAAGATTTTAAAATTAACGTTCATTTTAATAAATACAGAATATTAATGTAATAAATAAAAGTCATGGTTAATTTACTGTCATTGAGGAACAATTGAGAAATCATCATATTTTCAAATAATCTTTTTTAATACAATTTATTTATTAAACTTACCTGATGCTTATCCTCAGTATGTGCTCACAGCAAATAAATGTCACTTATCTCTTTAAAACTATATCAATTTAATTTCCATCGGTAAGTGAGGCTGCTTAGAACAAAGCTTCATATCGGTTTCTTTTTCCAATACTTCACAATATAGATATGCATAATCTCACAAATAGATTTAGCTATTATACTAGCATTCAAAATTCTTAGATGTCGTTAAAGGTAATGTCATGTGATTTTTAAACTGCCCAATGACTTTACAACAATATTTCAAAGGAATGAAAATAATTGCATCTTGTTACAAGTCATGTTTAAATGGTGGATCATTATAGTAATTAATTCCATCATATTGCCTGCTAAATATTTACAGCAGAAGCGTGGTATTTCCAATTTCTGCAGTTTGATGATCGAATCAGTAATATTTAACCCCAACGTAGGTTTATGTAAATGATCAATCATTGGTTAGAAGTATCTGATTGTGATAAACCTATTGGGTTAATAAGTTCTGTGAGCAGTTTTATTGCAGTACAGTTACTATAGATTTCTCTAACTGTGACTTTCAGCAATGGTTTGTTGTTTACTGTTGATGTTTATTTCTCTGTATACAAATTTTCATTGACAACTACTGCACCATACTGTACCTTGTTTAATTGTATATGGAGTTGGTCAGCACATGTTTTATCTCCCCTACAAGGTCATTATGTATGGAGGATCATCATTTTGCATACATTTTAGTCCCCCTTTTAAGGTTGTGTATAGATAGTAGGTTTGGAACTTTTTTGTTCCCAAAACTGAAGATTTCTTTGCTTATATAAATTTGTATGTTGTTTAAATTGACATTTTTAATTTTTGCACCCATCATCAGTATAATGTCCTCTACTAAGATTGCACAATCTTAGACTCACAACCAACAAGACCACCATGGCTAAAAGTAGAACAAGGGTCAAAATACAGTTTTTGGCTTATACTTCAGAAAAACCAGAGACCTTCCTTGTTTAACAGCAAAGACGTTGGAGTTATTGCCCCTTAATTGCCAAAATAAAATTCCCTTAACTGAGTTTTTCATCAAATTTTAACATTTCTTTTAAAATCTCTTCAAAACCCACTGAAGGGATTGCATTTTAACTTTTCAACCTTTATTTTTAGGATGTACTCTACCGAGATCACATAAATCATAGCAGCTGACCAACCAACATGGCCACCAAGGCTTAAAATAGAACAGGATATCAGAATACAGTTTTTGGCTTATAGTTCAAAAAGTATAACAGATACATGAAATCTCAAAGCTCCACAAAAATCTCTGAGTCAAAGTTGTATGAAGATGATGATGCCTTATAAGAGTTATTGCCCTTTATCATTAAAATTGTCGATTTTTTACATTTTCCTTCAATATCTTGAAAACCATAAAAGCTAGAGAAAACATTTTCAATTCAAAATAAATTCAGCTCATTAAGATCTTTCAGTGTATATGTGCTGGACGATTCCATAGGAGGTATTACCCTTAAAACATCAAAATTAATGATTTTTGCAGACGTGTTGGACAATTCCTTATATGAAAGAAAAGCTATCATTAAAGAAAGAACTATAAGAGTTGTTCATTTAGTCTCGGGTTCAGCTGAGTGATCCAGGCTCCTAGGAGCCTCTTGTTAACAATATTGTAAATGCTCAGTTTTGTGAGTTTTTTTTTAGGATTTTGTTTGGGAACAAAATTTGTTTGTTCAGTTGTTCTTTGTATTCTGTCTATAAACTTCTGTGAAATGTTTGACAGATGGCCTTAATTATAAGGCATCTAGTTTTCTATTTTTAGTCAAAATTATCTCAATATCATCTTGTGACAATAATTTTTATCACAAGATGTCAAGCTAACAGGTCATAATTCACATGAAGTATTGACATTATATTAAAAGTTCAGAACCTTAATTTTCTTTGATCTCAGAAGACATACAATTATTTTTTATATTACTAGTAATCTTAATTTTCTCCCTGGATAGACTCTCTTAGAAAAACCATTTGCAATAATAAATTTTATCTTTATTTGCTATTATATGTGATAATGTGAAAAGAATTTTTCTTAATAACAAGAACTTGCTGCAAGACATTCATGCTAGAGGGAACACATTTTGTTAAATGATAATCCACCTGTAATGACAAAAACCTGATTAAACATTTATGTTGTGTCACTTGATAAACCAACCTGTAATGACAAAAACCTGATTAAACATTTATGTTTTGTCACTTGATTAACCAACCTGTAATGACAAAAACCTGATTAAACATTTATGTTGTGTCACATGATAAACCAACCTGAAATGACAAAAACCTGATTAAACATTTATGTTGTGTCACATGATTAACCAACCTGAAACGACAAAAACCTGATTAAATATTTATGTTGTGTCACTTGATTAACCAACCTGAAACGACAAAAACCTGATTAAACATTAATGTTGTGTCACATGATTAACCAACCTGTAATGAAAAAACCTGATTAAACATTTATGTTGTGTCACTTGATACACCAACCTGTAATGACAAAAACCTGATTAAACATTAATGTTGTGTCACATGATTAACCAACCTGTAATGACAAAAACCTGATTAAATATTTATGTTGTGTCACTTGATACACCAACCTGTAATGACAAAAACCTGATTAAACATTAATGTTGTGTCACATGATTAACCAACCTGTAATGAAAAAACCTGATTAAACATTTATGTTGTGTCACATGATTAACCAACCTGAAATGACAAAAACCTGATTAAACATTTATGTTGTGTCACATGATTAACCAACCTGTAATGACAAAAACCTGATTAAAAATTTATGTTGTGTCACATGATAAACCAACCTGTAATGACAAAAACCTGATTAAACATTTATGTTGTGTCACTTGATTAACCAACCTGAAACGACAAAAACCTGATTAAACATTAATGTTGTGTCACATGATTAACCAACCTGAAATGACAAAAACCTGATTAAACATTTATGTTGTGTCACATGATTAACCAACCTGAAACGACAAAAACCTGATTAAAAATTTATGTTGTGTCACATGATAAACCAACCTGTAATGACAAAAACCTGATTAAACATTTATGTTGTGTCACTTGATTAACCAACCTGAAACGACAAAAACCTGATTAAACATTAATGTTGTGTCACATGATTAACCAACCTGTAATGAAAAAACCTGATTAAACATTTATGTTGTGTCACATGATTAACCAACCTGTAATGACAAAAACCTGATTAAACATTTATGTTGTGTCAAATGATAAACCAACCTGAAACAATAAAAACCTGATTAAACATATATGCTAGAAGGAACCCATGGTAAACCAACATGTAAAGACTAAATCCTGTTTAAATATTTATGTTGTGTCACTTGATACACCAACCTGCAATGACAAAAACCTGATTAAACATTTATGTTGTGTCACTTGATTAACCAACCTGCAATGACAAAAACCTGATTAAACATTTATGTTTGTTTCACATGATTAACCAACCTGTAATGACAAAAACCTGATTAAAAATTTATGTTGTGTCACATGATTAACCAACCTGAAATGACAAAAACCTGATTAAACTTTATGTTGTGTCACTTGATTAACCAACCTGAAATGACAAAAACATGATTAAACTTTATGTTGTGTCACTTGATTAACCAACCTGAAATGACAAAAACCTGATTAAACATTTATGTTGTGTCACATGATTAACCAACCTGAAATGACAAAAACCTGATTAAACTTTATGTTGTGTCACTTGATTAACCAACCTGAAATGACAAAAACCTGATTAAACTTTATGTTGTGTCACTTGATTAACCAACCTGAAATGACAAAAACCTGATTAAACATTTATGTTTTGTCACTTGATTAACCAACCTGTAATGACAAAAACCTGATTAAACATTTATGTTGTGTCACATGATTAACCAACCTGTAATGACAAAAACCTGATTAAACATTTATGTTGTGTCACTTGATTAACCAACCTGAAACGACAAAAACCTGATTAAACATTTATGTTGTGTCACTTGATAAACCAACCTGAAATGACAAAAACTTGATTAAACATTTATGTTGTGTCACATGATTAACCAACCTGTAATGACAAAAACCTGATTAAACATTTATGTTGTGTCACATGATTAACCAACCTGAAATGACAAAAACCTGATTAAAAATTTATGTTGTGTCACATGATTAACCAACCTGTAATGACAAAAACCTGATTAAACATTTATGTTGTGTCACATGATTAACCAACCTGAAACCACAAAAACCTGATTAAACATTTATGTTGTGTCACTTGATTAACCAACCTGAAACGACAAAAACCTGATTAAACATTAATGTTGTGTCACTTGATAATCCACCTGTAATGACAAAAACCTGATTAAACATTTATGTTGTGTCACATGATTAACCAACCTGTAATGACAAAAACCTGATTAAACATTTATGTTGTGTCACATGATTAACCAACCTGTAATGACAAAAACCTGATTAAACATTTATGTTGTGTCACATGATTAACCAACCTGTAATGACAAAAACCTGATTAAACATTTATGTTGTGTCACATGATTAACCAACCTGTAATGACAAAAACCTGATTAAAAACATTTATGTTGTGTCACATGATTAACCAACCATTAATGACAAAAACCTGATTAAACATTTATGTTGTGTCACATGATAAACCAACCTGAAACCACAAAAACCTGATTAAACATTTATGTTGTGTCACATGATTAACCAACCTGAAACGACAAAAACCTGATTAAACATTTATGTTGTGTGTCACTTGATTAACCAATTAACCTGTAATGACAAAAACCTGATTAAACATTCATGCTAGAGAGAACACATGGTAAACCAACTTGTAATGACAAAAAATGTTTAAACATTCATGCAGCGACTACAATTTAACATACACATACGACCCTTGAGCTTTAAATTAAAAAAAAACCACCTGCTCATATATACTGCTGGCGTGAAAACAGAGTCAGATGGTGTTGGAAACAAGCATGCACTTGACCATGAACTTGATGTTTACTGATGGTGTTAAAATTTACAGTGATGTAATAATAAAATAAAATGCAAAAATATTTAGTGTAGATTTTATATAACAGGGGAGAATCCATAAAGATATAGCCTTTTTTATGTTTGAATGAGTACAACTGCATCGTTTAGGAATGTTTTATATCATTATATATTATTGTGTGCAGAAGCAGTATCTGAAACCATTAGTCTTTTGTTCAGTTTCATAAAGAAAAAAATAACTGGAGAATTGATCCTAAATTGATATTTAATAAGATCATCACTGCCTCAGTCATTATCATCCTCCTTTGTAAACGTTTTTAATTGCAATCTTCTTCATTGAAACCATTTCACAAAATTGGCACCAAACATGTATGGTGTGGTACCTCCCAAAAATTGTTTTATGTTTATAGAATTCATCATGGTGTAACAAGACATGTTTAAAAAATGACCGACGGTTGGCCCTCTACTCATTTCGAGTTTTTGATGTAGCTTTAGATCCTTATTCCAAGATGACTGCCTTATGTATCCGAGTTTAATGGCCAGGGCATACACATGTAAAGGATAGGGAAAGCTGTAGCTCTTGTTGGGTGAATTGTCAGGTTATTATACAGTCTGCTATGCTTTATGCACAGTAAAAATACTTTTTGTAGGTGCATGTAGAGGCTTTAAAATTGTCTGTCTTATCCTGAACCAAACTTTTTCAGCAGGAGTCAAAACTGATTAATTGTTTGTTAACTTGCTCTTGTCCTAGATATAAAGGAAATACCACCAGATGAACATTACCTAATCCTTCATTTATTCAATTAATTTATCCGTAAAAAAAGATGGCTGCTACAATGGAATAAAGTCTAATAAGGAACTTTAAATGTGATGTACAAACATATAGGTTATCTCCAAAATAAGTTTCAGATTAATAAAATATTATACCATGATCGACCATTACTAATTCTGAGACTTGGTGTTCATGAGATACAACATTCATTTGCATGGACACTATTTAAAAAGGTTTAGTGGTATGTTTAAAAAAAAAAAAAAATTGCAAATATACCAAGGTTTGAGTCATCTACAGTGTTTGCAGATATTTACTTTTTTATCCGATTGCATGAGGTACCTTAGGGTAGGAGTTTCAGCTTATTTATGCTTCTGCAGCTGGTTATGCTTAGACTCCAACCTTAATTGGTAAAGATTGCCAGTAATCTGGCTTCCTTTCCAATAAAATCTGGATGCCAATATATATCTGAAAAATTGCTGAAATGTGCAAAAAAAAACACCATTCAAGCAAACAAAAAAAATTATAAGTGCACTGAAGTAACAATATTTGCTGTTATCCAGACAGTACATGCTTGTCACACCTTATTTATTTCAGGTAAGATTATGCTGGATCATAAACAGGATGCTTCCATTGTTATCTTGAAGTAAGTGCAGTAAACAACTTTATCTACAGTAAGTGATTGGTTTGTAGTACTGAATTATCAGTCAGTCATGGGACATTGGGGGCTTAATGTTCTGTGGGATTTTTATAGATTCTGTGTTGACAGACATATCTTAGCTTGAAGATATTATATAATTCAAAACAGTTGAAACTATACATTCTATTTGTGATTCCTTATTGTAGGACAAGGGTAAGAAACATGGGATAATTAGGCAAGGTTTGTCAGATCCTATCTATGCATACGCCCATGATAAAACAATTTGGTTATGCTAAGTTTAATAGGTTCTACCATACGCTCTTGGGAAAGCCCTGTTGATCTTCCACGAGTGATAGAAATTTTATGTATTTTCGCGAGTGGAGCACAGCGGAACGAGCCAAAAGACATAAAAATTTCTATCACGAGTGAAAGATCATTGTCTCTGACATCCAATCAGAACGCCGGAAACAAGAACGTTGTTATGCTTCCATAACAAAGTTCTTGTTTCTGGCGTTTTGATTGGATGACGCAGCAGGTACAGATGTATAGGTGTGAGCTCATCTGTACTGGGTCATCTGTAGCAGAAATCAGCCATTTACGGAAGAAACATGAGACTGAAACTACCCATCATAGCCTTTTCAAAGATACATACTTGATAGGTTTTGTTAGGATGGGTGATTTACTTATTATATACCCTGTCCATAGAGACATTTTTTCTTATTAAGCAAGGAAATGGATGTTTTATATTACACCCTTGTCCATAGAAACAGTCTAGATTCATTATGCCTGGGCAGGATGATTAAATTAAGACTATTACACCCTGTCCATAGACACACTCATGATTCATTATACCCCTGGGTAGGATTTACTAATGATAATTACACCCTGTCCATAGACACATTCATGATTCATTATACCCCTGGGTAGGATTTACTCATGATAATTACACCCTGTCCATAGACACATTCATGATTCATTAAACCCCTGGGTAGGATTTACTCATGATAATTACACCCTGTCCATAGACACATTCATGATTCATTATACCCCTGGGTAGGATTTACTGATGATAATTACACCCTGTCCATAGACACATTCATGATTCATTATACCCCTGGGTAGGATTTACTGATGATAATTACACCCTGTCCATAGACACATTCATGATTCATTATACCCCTGGGTAGGATTTACTCATAATAATTACACCCTGTCCATAGACACATTCATGATTCATTATACCCCTGGGTAGGATTTACTGATGATAATTACACCCTGTCCATAGACACATTCATGATTCATTAAACCCCTGGGTAGGATTTACTGATGATAATTACACCCTGTCCATAGACACATTCATGATTCATTATACCCCTGGGTAGGATTTACTCATAATAATTACACCCTGTCCATAGACACATTCATGATTCATTATACCCCTGGGTAGGATTTACTGATGATAATTACACCCTGTCCATAGACACATTCATGATTCATTATACCCCTGGGTAGGATTTACTAATGATAATTACACCCTGTCCATAGACACATTCATGATTCATTATACCCCTGGGTAGGATTTACTCATGATAATTACACCCTGTCCATAGACACATTCATGATTCATTATACCCCTGGGTAGGATTTACTGATGATAATTACACCCTGTCCATAGACACATTCATGATTCATTATACCCCTGGGTAGGATTTACTGATGATAATTACACCCTGTCCATAGACACATTCATGATTCATTAAACCCCTGGGTAAGATTTCCTTATGACTATTAATCCCTGTCCATAGACACATTCATGATTCATTATACCCCTGGGTAGGATTTACTGATGATAATTACACCCTGTCCATAGACACATTCATGATTCATTATACCCCTGGGTAGGATTTACTCATGATAATTACACCCTGTCCATAGACACATTCATGATTCATTATACCCCTGGGTAAGATTTCCTTATGACTATTAATCCCTGTCCATAGATACATTTTTTATTATTAACCAAGTGAATGGATGTTTTACTATTACACCCTGTCCATAGACACATTCATGATTCATTATGCCTGGGCAGGGGTGATTTACTTAATCTATTATGCCAACCTGACCTGTTAAAATATTTACTATGCTACTCTTCATTTATTCGATCATAGAAACATTCTTGATTCATTATCACAGGGCAGGGTGATTTACTTAGGTCTGTGATGCTAATCCATTATTTACCCAGTCCATGGAAATATTTCTGTTGAGTGATTTATATTTTCATGCCATTACCTTTAGACTTGATCTATGCATATATTCCTTAATCATTTCACAAAGTTGTAGGTAAGTTATTGAGCATTCAGATAAGGGCCCTGCCACTTAGTGGCAGATGACCAATAGTGATCAGCCCCGTGCGGGATCCGGGTGGCTAAAAGAATAGACCGCAGTCCTGCTAGCTTGTCGTAAAAGACGACTAAATAGCACCCAGTACCCTGACCGGCGTGTCAGGTCGGTTTGCCTAAAGACCGACTGGGATGTGTGCCCCAGGTGGTTGAATGGGGTACCCCTGGCAGCTGGGGTTGTCAGTCTGATTGGATGTCAGAGACAATGATCTTTCACTCGTAATAGAAATTTTTATGTCTTTTCGCGAGTGGAGCGCAGCGGAACGAGCCAAAAGACATAAAAATTTCTATCACGAGTGAAAGATCATTGTCTCTGACATCCAATCAGAACGCCGGAAACAAGAACGTTGTTATGCTTCCATAACAAAGTTCTTGTTTCTGGCGTTTTGATTGGATGACGCAGCAGGTACAGATGTATAGGCGTGAGCTCATCTGTACTGGGTCATCTGTAGCAGAAATCAGCCATTTACGGAAGAAACATGAGACTGAAACTACCCATCATAGCCTTTTCAAAGATACATACTTGATAGGTTTTGTTAGGATGGGTGATTTACTTATTATATACCCTGTCCATAGAGACATTTTTTCTTATTAAGCAAGGAAATGGATGTTTTATATTACACCCTTGTCCATAGAAACAGTCTAGATTCATTATGCCTGGGCAGGATGATTAAATTAAGACTATTACACCCTGTCCATAGACACACTCATGATTCATTATACCCCTGGGTAGGATTTACTAATGATAATTACACCCTGTCCATAGACACATTCATGATTCATTATACCCCTGGGTAGGATTTACTCATGATAATTACACCCTGTCCATAGACACATTCATGATTCATTATACCCCTGGGTAGGATTTACTCATGATAATTACACCCTGTCCATAGACACATTCATGATTCATTATACCCCTGGGTAGGATTTACTCATAATAATTACACCCTGTCCATAGACACATTCATGATTCATTATACCCCTGGGTAGGATTTACTGATGATAATTACACCCTGTCCATAGACACATTCATGATTCATTATACCCCTGGGAAGGATTTCCTTATGACTATTAATCCCTGTCCATAGATACATTTTTTATTATTAACCAAGTGAATGGATGTTTTACTATTACACCCTGTCCATAGACACATTCATGATTCATTATGCCTGGGCAGGGGTGATTTACATAATCTGTTATGCTTACCTGACCTGTTTAAATATTTACTATGCTACTCTTCATTTATTCGATCATAGAAACATTCTTGATTCATTATCACAGGGCAGGGTGATTTACTTAGGTCTGTGATGCTAATCCATTATTTACCCAGTCCATTGAAATATTTCTGTTGAGTGATTTATATTTTCATGCCATTACCTTTAGACTTGATCTATGCATATATTCCTTAATCATTTCACAAAGTTGTAGGTAAGTTATTGAGCATTCAGATAAGGGCCCTGCCACTTAGTGGCAGATGACCAATAGTGATCAGCCCCGTGCGGGATCCGGGTGGCTAAAAGAATAGACCGCAGTCGCGCTAGCTTGTCGTAAAAGGCGACTAAATAGCGCCCAGTACCCTGACCGGCATGTCAGGTCGGTTTGCCTAAAGACCGACTGGGATGTGTGCCCCAGGTGGTTGAATGGGGTACCCCTGGCAAGCTGGGGTTGTCAGGCCATAATACGGAAAACCTGACCGCAAACCATATTAGTGCACCGTGTTGGGAAAATGCCACGTTCCTCGCACGTTAAAGAATGCTGCTGTAGTATTCGCTATGAGTAGGGATTTCGATCCCGCTACAGGAGGCTAAATTGCCCGACCCTATCCATCCCCCCATTTGCCAGTGGCAATCTAAAATCCGTTACCCCTATTTTTCCTTGTGTCCCATCCCATTTTCATTCATCATCATTTTATGTTCATTTTATCATCCATTTCATGTTCATCGCCCGAATATAGCTGAAATATTGCTACTCGGGCGTTAAACACCATTAATCAATCAATCAATCAACCAATAGTGATCAGTCTGTCCATGCATCCATGTTCATCTTAATGTAATTGGTTTCAAGCTATAACTTTTTATCTTTTGAGGTAGGCTTATGATATTTGGTATGTAGGTAGATAATATCAAACGTGGTGATCAAATTGTCTTATGACCTTTGACTTTGAACTTTGACCCAAGGTAAGCAGGGGTGATATCTAGTTATGCTAACTCTCCAGCAGTCTTATAGGCATGCATTATAGGTGGATTATTTAGGATTTTTATGTCAAGAATTTACCCTAAACCCATGTCTACATTTTTATACATTTATTGATTGTTCAAATTGAGGGAGGGGGCAGGGATTTCGGTGGCGGAGTAGTTTGATCATGTGGTGTGTCAAAACTGAGATTGCGGGTTTAAGTCTCATTGCAGGCAGGGTGCACTTGCCTCCAATCTTAATTGACAAGAATTGCCAGTTTTACCTGAAGGTCAGGGGGTTTTCTCCTGATATGCTAGCTTCCTCCCTCAATACAAACTGTTAGCCATGATATCGCTGAAAAATAGCTGCAAGTGACATTAAACACCATTCAAACAAAAACAAAATTAACTTAGTCTCTGTGTTTGTATGATCAAAATTCTTGCTTTAGAATAATTTGTAACATTGAAAAAAAATATTAAGAACTATTTAGACATATGGCACGAAAATTGCTGTGACCAAAATACATATAAAAGATAGAGACACATGAAACCAAAGTAGTTATGAAGGATCTAACACCGGTGGGAGGGCAAGACGGGAAAATCTCAGACACCCACGTGAAAAGATTTCTAGTCTTCAATGAGGCTCTGCCGAGTTGGAGACCAAAAGAAATCTTTCACATGGGTGTCTGAGAAATTTTCCCGTCTTCATCTAGCTACCACCGGTGTTTGATTCTATTTCTCACTAATTCGTTTAAAAAAGTCAAGTGCTGTCATGTTTAAAGTTGTCAATAAATAGAGTTATCTACCCTGAATGTAATCTTCAGTGTATAAGTTGTTGTGTCAACGTGTTTGTTTTGATGTGTACCGCTATCAGATTGCAGCATAAATTGGTTCATGGAAGCTCAGATATATTGTTTTCATGTTAATATTTAAAGAGGCCTAGTAAACCAACACAACTAAAGCAAATATTTATGACGTTACAATACATTTTTACTGGAAAAGGAGCGTGAAATTCTTATCTCACCCACGGGTTGAGATAAGGATATCTCAACTGTCTAAAAATAGGTACCTCGCTGTCTCATTAGTGAGAAACATATATATAAGATAGACCTATTATTTTGACATATGAAAACAAAGTAATTGTGACCAAGAAATGTTTGGTATTTATTTATTATGGGTGTTATTCTATTTATGGCTTAAATAAGTAATTTAAACAAAAATAAATTAGGTTTGTATGTGTAAAGTACCCATATGACACAGACATTCTGTGTAATTACAGTACACCACTACAATAACTCAATATTCATGAATTTTTCTGCTGCATCAAGTTGAATAGAAAACAAAATATTCTGTCCTTAGGAAGTAAACTAATGAAATTTTCTGGAGATGTTAAAATCTGTCTGATTGTCAGCACAGACCACATAATGTTTAAGAGTGCATCCTGCATAATAAATATACACAAATTAATGGTCTGTTTACAGTTAACATAGCATGTGGTTAACAAAAAAAAGATAATTGAAAATACTTTTTGGTTCTTTGATCATAGGTAGACAGAGACAAGATTACAGACAATTGTTAAATTGTACAACAAAAATTGAATGCTCTCTGTGAAATATCAATTATTTTGATGCCATTGATTTGTCATATTTTCATGAGAAGGCTGATGTTCTTTGACTTTTGCTAAATGTTGTAATTTTTTTTAAATAACAAAATTTGGGTTTTTTTAAAATTAAACTTTAGCCTTAGTATCCAAGAAAACTAATGTCAAAAGTTAAATAACAAAACAGATTTCTATATAGAACAGTGTAAACAATTAGAAAAAGGTGTTGAAAATTCACAACCAATTTTTATCAAGTTGCCTGCCTTAGACTGGCTAACTTGAACAGTTGCCCAAGGTCAGATATGGCTGGAATGCTCAGTTCCTTATGGCCAGCGCCCGGTTTCATAAAACATCTCAAATTTGAGGATTTCCTCAACTTCTCCTCAACTAAAAAATTGACCAATTAGGTTGCTCTAAAATTCCAGTTTGAGGAAAAACTCAGATATTTGAGCAAAATCTCAATTTGAGAAGTTTTATAAAACCCAGGCCAGCTTACTTAACAGCACAGTCGGGTTAGGCTACTCAGTTGCCCAAGGTCAGAATACAAAGTTGCCAAACTGGTCACTTTATGTAGTGAAAATTGGCAAGTTCAAAACATTGGCTTCAAGATTTGCTAATTACCTGTCACATTTTGTATAGAATTCATCATTGTATGAATGAGACCATGTGAATGGGACCAACTCACTCAAAACTACATGTAAAGTTAGTGAGTAAGTTGGCGAGTTTATACACCAATGAATTCTGTTAAAACAACCTTTATTGAAGAAACATTTTCATTTTTAAGTGTTTTGTTTATTTAAATAAATGCACTATTTTATTGCAACATGTATTCATACACTAGACAAAAATGTATGATAATAGTTGATCAATCAAAAGTGACTGAATAATGAATACAATAAGCTTTTAATAAACTAAAGTTGTTGTAGAATACTTATTCTTCTTTCAAGCCAATATGACCTTTTTGACTTTTAATTTAAAGTACAACATATCATTTAAAATATTAAAATTTAATGTTGCATGCATGCATGCACAGGAGCCAGAATTCTGCATTGGATTTAATCCTTTATACAATGCATTGGTTTTATAGTTGTGATGTAATTGGAGAGAGATTAGTGGTAGAATACATGACAAAACTTAATTGCTTTTGTTGTTTTAAGGAAATTTTATGTCATCACGTTAATGGAATGTAGATAAAATTTATCACTGGATTTCATTCACTCATGTAAAACAGTATTATTTTTAATAGATGTTGCATGTTAAACTTTGCTTTGTAACCAAATTTAATGTCCTTGTCCTCTTTCACTTACTGAAACCTGGTTATACCATGCATAATAGAATTCCAGATTCTTTGAAAGTAAAGAAATTTAACTGACAACAGTATTATTTGAAGCTGTCATTCTTGAACTTGTTTCTCCTATACCAAAATAGTGTCATCCTCACAAGTTTCTGTGTCATGAAAATCTAACGAATTTATTTAGTGCTTCATCTTCTCACCCAAGAATTCTTTTTTTATGGAAACAGTTTTTATGAAGCAGTGTATAACCTGTACTAATTGACCTGTGGGTATGTGTTAGGTATGCTTTCATATAATGAAACACCAGACAGTTGGATACAGTGAAAAACATGTTCAAAAACTGCATAAGGTTTATTCAGCCATTGACACTGATGATTGTTTAGACTGTTCCAGTTTACTATGTTACAAATTGACTTCTGGAATTAGACGAGTCATTATGCCAACAAACGTAATCCTAGTTTGTCAGTGTCTAAATTATGACAGTACTTTTGTGAAAAATTTTTGAAAGTTTCTGTGTTAAAACATTTTCCTCTGAGTTTTTACTTGAAATCAACAGAATTGCCTTGGGTACTGATGTTCTTCTTGTTGATGTTACAGATTGGCAATTTACTTTCCTGGTTATTTGGTATACATCTTTAATTTTTTGTCAACATGTGAAATGTAACTTTATGAAATAATAAATGTTTACACCAATTTGTTCATGTTATTGTCTGTCATGCTAAATAACCAACTCACTATGATGTCCTGCTTTTACTATGTAAAAAAGCTGTGTTAAAATTCAAATAAATTTCGATTGCACATGGGTAAGTCATCATGTTGAAGTAACTTAAATAATGATCTTCAATGTTAATTAAGTTGTTATGTTTAGTTTTTTTAGCGATATCATGGCTACCAGTTTTTTTTCTCACTGTGACGCAACTCATATTAAAATGGTATGAATGAATTATTTCTTAAATAAATTATCAACAAAGCATTGGATGTGAACAGACCAGCAGACAGGTAGAGACAAATTATACTCTGACAATAAATGCATGATGCCTTAACATTAAAAATATAATTGTCACACCAGCCGTGGTGAGTACAGTTATTGATCTTTTTTTTAAATTAATTTATTACATGATAATCTGGCAAAGCCCCGATGATTCGTAATGCAATGTGAATATGAATTTCTAAATTAGTCTGTCATCATTGATTCTCCAAAGTCTAGGAATGGTACCAGTAGATTCTTATATAATGTAGTCTCCAAAGTCTAGTAATGGTACCAGTAGATTCTTATATAATATAGTCTTTTTTCTGAAGTCCAGTATATGAATCATTAGTCTAGTACGTTTTGGGAGACATTGGTTGAGTGCTTTCTGTCTGTCAGTCACAAGAATGTGTGTGCTAATCATACTTCATGTCTGGGATACTCAATGAGCATTAAATCACAATTTATAAGAAAAACTGGGACCATACTGGGAGGGTTCACAGTGCTCGACCCACAGAGCAGCCATGCATGCCCTGGGTGGCGGATAGGGGAGACTCTCGTTGGGGGTTGTCAGGTCATAAAACGGAAAGCCTGACCGTGGACTGTAGTGGGTAACATATTTGGAGAGTGCCACGCTCCTTGCACTATAAAGACACCTTTGTAGATTTTGAAAAAGAGTAGGCTCATTGTAGCCACTACAAAAGGCTAAATTTTCCGCCCATACTTTTCCAGTGGCATTCAAAATTGTATTCCCTGTGACCCATCCCATGCACCTCATTTTCGGTTGATTTATTGTTTTTTAACTTGTTCCCGTCCTTAATATAGCTGAAATACTGCTCGCTGGACGTTAATCAGACATCCAATCAATCAATCAATCAATCATAAGAATAACAGTTATGTTTAAAGTACAAATATTGTTGTTAGGTGTAGAATACATTGTATGTTTCTATAACAGTTGAGGACAGACATGTTTTGAAAAATAAACTGTTCGTTTCTGTCACGAAATTGTTTGTTACTTGTTGCTGTCAAAAATTGAAGAAGATCCCAAAAAGGTTGACAGTAAGAATCACATGACTTAAACTTACAAACTGCCAAACGTTAGCTGGTTTTCTCCAGGAACTCTGGATTCCTTTAACCACAGCTGATGCAACAATATAGCTGAAAAAAGAGCTTGCAATTTTAGTATTATATAAGATAAAAAAACCTGTGTTATTGAGAACATCAGTCAAATTATACAATTAAATAATGTTATTTACCTACTTTCAGAGATGATTCTATCTCTATAAATATAGGTAAATAAAATGTCTATACAAATAGTAATTATGTAATAATTATTTTCTTGTTGTGTATATAAACAGTCTGTATCATGTTTTGTTATAAACCTATCATATTCCAACCAGTGCTTTATATTTATTATTCAGAAGTAATGCTTTTCTTATTCCCACAAAGATGTCACAAGATAGAATCATCTTCAGTATGGAACCAGATTTATTTTGTCTATTTAAATAATAATGACCCTCTCACCCCTTAGAGAGGTTTTATACAAACATGCAGCTTACAAAACTAAGTCCTTTTTTTGCATGCTAATGAATAAGACAAGCATTTTCTGTTTTTTCAACATCTGATTAAATTATAAAGGACGACTTGGTATATGTGATATATAACTGGTTACATTTATAGGTACAATGTGATCTCTAGGGTTAAATTAAGTACCGTCTATTTTACATGATCTTTCGGGTTAAAATTAAGTACTGTCCAGTGAACATGATCTTAAGGGTTAAATTAAGTACTGTCCAGTGAACATGATCTTAAGGGTTAAATTAAGTACTGTCCAGTGAACATGATCTTAAGGGTTAAATTAAGTACTGTCCAGTGAACATGATCTTAAGGGTTAAATTAAGTACTGTCCAGTGAACATGATCTTAAGGGTTAAATTAAGTACTGTCCAGTGAACATGATCTTAAGGGTTAAATTAAGTACTGTCCAGTGAACATGATCTTAAGGGTTAAATTAAGTACTGTCCAGTGAACATGATCTTAAGGGTTAAATTAAGTACTGTCCAGTGAACATGATCTTAAGGGTTAAATTAAGTACTGTCCAGTGAACATGATCTTAAGGGTTAAATTAAGTACTGTCCAGTGAACATGATCTTAAGGGTTAAATTAAGTACTGTCCAGTTTTGTCCAGTTTACTTGATCTTCAGGGTTAAATTAAGTACTGTCCAGTGAACATGATCTTAAGGGTTAAATTAAGTACTGTCCAGTGAACATGATCTTAAGGGTTAAATTAAGTACTGTCCAGTGAACATGATCTTAAGGGTTAAAATTAAGTACTGTCCAGTGAACATGATCTTAAGGGTTAAATTAAGTACTGTCCAGTGAACATGATCTTAAGGGTTAAATTAAGTACTGTCCAGTGAACATGATCTTAAGGGTTAAATTAAGTACTGTCCAGTGAACATGATCTTAAGGGTTAAATTAAGTACTGTCCAGTGAACATGATCTTAAGGGTTAAATTAAGTACTGTCCAGTGAACATGATCTTAAGGGTTAAATTAAGTACTGTCCAGTGAACATGATCTTAAGGGTTAAATTAAGTACTGTCCAGTGAACATGATCTTAAGGGTTAAATTAAGTACTGTCCAGTGAACATGATCTTAAGGGTTAAATTAAGTACTGTCCAGTGAACATGATCTTAAGGGTTAAATTAAGTACTGTCCAGTGAACATGATCTTAAGGGTTAAATTAAGTACTGTCCAGTTTTGTCCAGTTTACTTGATCTTCAGGGTTAAATTAAGTACTGTCCAGTGAACATGATCTTAAGGGTTAAATTAAGTACTGTCCAGTGAACATGATCTTAAGGGTTAAATTAAGTACTGTCCAGTGAACATGATCTTAAGGGTTAAATTAAGTACTGTCCAGTGAACATGATCTTAAGGGTTAAATTAAGTACTGTCCAGTGAACATGATCTTAAGGGTTAAATTAAGTACTGTCCAGTGAACATGATCTTAAGGGTTAAATTAAGTACTGTCCAGTGAACATGATCTTAAGGGTTAAATTAAGTACTGTCTAGTTTATAGATCTTTTTTTGGTTAAATTAAGTACTGTCCAGTTTTGTCCAGTTTACTTGATCTTCAGGGTTAAATTAAGTACTGTCCAGTTTACTTGATCTTCAGAGTTAAATTAAGTACTGTCCAGTTTTGTCCAGTTTACTTGATCTTCAGGGTTAAATTAAGTACTGTCCAGTTTACTTGATCTTCAGAGTTAAATTAAGTACTGTCCAGTTTACTTGATCTTCAGGGTTAAATTAAGTACTGTCCAGTTTTGTCCAGTTTACTTGATCTTTAGAGTTAAATTAAGTACTGTCCAGTTTACTTGATCTTCTATTGACATCAAAGATAAGTTCAAATATGGTCAAATGCATTGTCATAAACCAACATATGTCTTTATATAATGTCTTATTTACTTCCAGTGATGGGTTTACAACTAATTAAAATAGTTTCATTTAATAAACCTCTTTCCCATTGGCTAATTAAATTTAGTGATTATTTATGACATCGAGAAAATATCTACATGTGTACTCACAGTCGGTAAGTGGGAGAGAACACGACAGGATGTGGGTTTCTTACCATGGGTCAAATGCACTTGAATTAGGAATAGGTTACCATCAAAAGTTATTCATATGCTTTTCCTCAGGTGGATTTAGACCTGCACCTGATAACACCAATGTTTTTTTATAGTTTTTGGTTGTGGATTTGTCACTTTCTAATGGTTTTCTGTTCCTTTCCCAACTTAAGACCTTGTGTTCCTATAGCGCTCTGTGTGCATGATGAGGAGATTATAGTTTGTCCTATAGCTCTGTGTTGAGTAGGTTATAGGTTTGTCCTATAGCTCTGTGTGATGAGTAGGTTATAGGTTTGTGCTATAGCTCTGTGTGATAAGTAGGTTATAGGTTTGTCATAACTCTGTGATGAGTAAGTTATAGGTTTGTCCTATAGCTCTCTGTATGATGAGTATGTTATAGCTTTGTCCTATAGCTCTGTGTGATGAGTAAGTTATAGGTTTCTTCTATAGCTCTCTGTGTGATGAGTAAGTTATAGGTTTGTTCTATAGCTCTGTGTGAGATGAGTATGTTATATGTTTGTCTTATAGCTCTCTGTGTGATGAGTAAGTTATAGGTTTGTCCTATAGCTCTGTGTGTGATGAGTATGTTATAGGTTTGTCTTATAACTCTGTGATGAGTAGGTTATAGGTTTGTCCTATAGCTCTGTGTGGAGTAGGTTTTAGGTTTGTCCTATAGCTCTATGTGGAGTAGGTTATAGGTTTGTTCTATAGCTCTGTGTGATGAGTATGTTATAGGTTTGTCCTATAGCTCTCTGTGTGACGAGTAAGTTATAGGTTTGTCCTATAGCTCTCTGTATGATGAGTTTGTTATAGGTTTGTCTTATAACTCTGTGATGAGTAGGTTATAGGTTTGTCCTATAGCTCTGTGTGGAGTAGGTTATAGGTTTGTCCTATAGCTCTGTGTGGAGTAGGTTATAGGTTTGTCCTATAGCTCTGTGTGGAGTAGGTTATAGGTTTGTTTTATAGCTCTGTGTGATGAGTATGTTATAGGTTTGTCCTATAGCTCTGTGTGATGAGTAAGTTATAGGTTTGTCCTATAGCTCTCTGTATGATGAGTTTGTTATAGGTTTGTCTTATAACTCTGTGATGAGTAGGTTATAGGTTTGTCCTATAGCTCTGTGTGGAGTAGGTTATAGGTTTTTCCTATAGCTCTGTGTGAAGTAGTTTAAAGGTTTGTTCTATAGCTCTGTGTGGAGTAGGTTATAGGTTTGTCCTATAGCTCTGTGTGGAGTAGGTTATAGGTTTGTCCTTTAGCTCTGTGTTGAGTAGGTTATAGGTTTGTCCTATAGCTCTGTGTGATGAGTAAGTTATAGGTTTGTCCTAGAGCTCTCTGTATGATGAGTTTGTTATAGGTTTGTCTTATAACTCTGTGATGAGTAGGTTATAGGTTTGTTCTATGGCTCTGTGTGAAGTAGTTTAAAGGTTTGTTCTATGGCTCTGTGTGGAGTAGGTTATAGCTTTGTCCTTTAGCTCTGTGTGGAGTAGGTTATAGGTTTGTACTAATAGCTCTGTGTGGAGTAGGTTATAGGTTTGTCCTTTGGCTCTGTGTGGAGTAGGTTATAGGTTTGTCCTTTAGCTCTGTGTGGAGTAGGTTATAGGTTTGTCCTATAGCTCTGTGTGGAGTAGGTTATAGGTTTGTCCTTTAGCTCTGTGTGGAGTAGGTTTTAGGTTTGTACTATAGCTCTGTGTGATGAGTAGCTATGTATGGACTAGGTTATTTGTCTTCCATTAATGTTAGCTGATTTGTTGTCCTTATTGAAATCCATGGTTTGTTTTTAGTGTGTGTCCTATATATTTTGCAATCCTAGGTTCTGAGTTATATTTATTGGTTTTCTATAATATTTATTTACCATTAACACCTTAACCGAAATGTTTTATTAGACATTTACTAGAAGTAGTTTATTTTTGTCCCTAAACAAGCATCAGTTTACATGTTACATGACAAATATTATGTAATTTCAACAATTTTTGGTCATAATGTGTGGTAAATTTGCACAGATTCACACTTTTATGTAATGGATGTTAACAAAAACTATAAATGACAGTATATTTGCCCTTTGTACTACCATGAGCTATATTTTTTTTTATAGAAACAAAATTAATGGAAAATGAATGTTATGTTAATAAATATCCAACAAATAACTAAAGAATGTCTTAAAAATATGTTTATCCTGCAAATATTTTCAAAATTGTATATAAATAAATGTGTTGGTTTAGTCTGCTAGCATGGGAATAAATATTCTTGGTATCCATGCAATTAGAACTGCAAAAGACTAATAAATGATAAATCAGTTCATTTTTTTTTCTCATTTTCGTTGTCCACAACAAATGCAAGTGGATTTTATAACATGACAAAATTTGTAGATTCATTTTTAGCTCACCTGTACCGAAGGTCTGTGTGAGTTTTTGCCATCACTTGTCCATCGTCTGTCGTCTGTTGTCCCTTTATCGTTGTTCGTAGTAAACTTTTTAAAAAATTTTCTTCTCTGAAACCACTGGGCCAATTTTTTTCAAACTTGGCCACAAACATCCTTAGGGTTGAACATGGGGGTCAACACAGTTTTTTTATCATTATCTCAAAAATTATAATAGCTATAGAGAAAACCGTTACTGCAAATTGATCAGCACATTAAGGTCAACAATAGTTGCTATTAGTGTGAAGTTGTGTATTGGCTTCTTGTAGGAGTTATTGCCCTTTATTGACGATTTTTGACAAAATTTTTGGTATTTACAATATAACCTGAAAACTATACGAGGTGAAACTGTAAATGGCAAAAATAATCAGCTATAAAAGCCCTACAATTCACTTGATTGGTCTGAAATTGTCAGATGACTCCTTATATAAATTATTGCCCTTAAATTACAATTTTTTATGAAATTTTCCCTATTTGTCCCGTAACTTTAAAACTATAACAGCTAGAGTAAAACTGTAAATAGCAAAAATGATCAGCAATACAAGCCCTACAATTCACTGTATTAGTCTGAAATTGTCAGATGACTCCTTATAGTTTTGTTCTGTAACTTGAAAACTATAGCATCTAGATTGAAACTGTAATTGCACAAATGATCAGCAATAAAGGCCCTACGATTCACTTGATTGGTCTGAAATTGTCAGACAACTTAAATTAGTTATTACCCATAAATGGCAATTTTTTATGAAATTTTTCGTTTTTGTCGTGTAACTTAAAAACTAACAGATAGAGTGAAACTGTTAATAGCAAATATGATCAGCAATACAAGCCCTACAAATTACTATATAAGTCTGAAATTGTCAGATGACTCCTTATAGGAGTTATTGCCCTTAAATTGCAATTTTTATGAAATTTTCCGTTTTTGTCCTGTAACTTAAAAACCATAACAGCCAGAGTGAAATTATAAATTGCAAAAATGATCAGCAATAAAAGCCCTACAATTCACTTAATTTGTCTGAAATTGTCAGATGACTCCTTATATGGGTTATTGCCCTTAAATGACAATTTTTTTATGAAATTTTCCATTTTTGTCCTGTAACTTGAAAACTATAGCAGCTAGATTGAAACTGTAAATTGCACAAATGATTGCCTGGTCCAAAATTGCAAGATGACTCTTTATAGGAGTTATTGCCCTTTCATTATGAATTTGGACAAATGAACAGTTTTTGAATTATAAATTAGTCTATAACACACCTACTGGTAGAGTAAAACTGTAAATTTCTAAATTACCCTAAAGGACAATGCATACAAACCATTTAATTTTCAGAAATTGCACCTTATAGGATTTATTGTATTTAACTAAAAATTTTGAACTATTAAGGAATTGACAACAACACTTCGTAGGATGCAACAGTCGATGTTTATTTTGGACCTGAAGACGGCAGGCAACTGCCGAAACTAGTCGAACAAAATAAACATCGACTGTTGCATCCTACGAAGTGTTGTTGTCAATTCCTTAATAGTTTTACTTGTACTACGACGACCCTGCATACCTACGGGTATCCACTTTCTAGGAGCATCAACTAAAGATCAACTTACACAGTGTTGGTTCGATCACCTCTTCCTCTTTAAAAATTTTGAAGAAATGTTTAGTTTTTGCACAGTAACTTAAAAGCTATAACAACTAGACTGAAACTGTTTATTTCAAAAATTGAAATATTAAGTTGAAGTCATTTGGATTCCAGGTGAGCGATTACAAGCTCCTGGCAGCCTCTAGTTTGGGTTTGAAATCTGTTTCTATTTTTATTAGGATTTTCGGAGTTGATTCATTTTAACAATAATAATTAATAACATGCAAGTATATAATTGAATTAATGCCTTCAGTTTTTGTAGTTAAAGGGGCAAAATGCTTGGTATTTTAAAGATAATAGCTATGTGTGTTAGCAATTTTTTCTCAGAACTACATTTATTTCAATGTTAAGCCTTATTTGTCCCATACCCCATTGATTACCGACTTTGTACCTACCCAGAATATATAGGGGAAACCCCTTTCATTGATTGTTGCTTGATTTTGCTACAAAAATTTCTGCTTACATTATATGTTTGAATTTATTTTTTCTTTAACAAATTATAATAGGGACAATAGTTAACCTTTTTACACTTGATATAGTAAGACATCAGCTTTATCAATTACCGGCAATTTTATGATATCTTCCTGTCAGCCAAGAAAATGAAGTTTCAGTATTGGTTTTCAACTGAACTTTTCATTTTACTTTTCCTAAAATAATCTTTGAATGGTAAATTAAGGATTTGACAAAGTAGTTTTATAATGTGTTTACCTACCTTATTTCCATCGTGGCAAAAATGCCTAGTCATCTACCGGTATACAGTTAAAAAGTTTTATATATTGCAAGATACTTAAGAATTATATATTATGTCATTTAGCTTGTAACCACAACAACTTTAACTGTATTACACTGTTTTTGTATTATTTATCTTTTTTGTTGACCACAAGGGCTGTTTGGTCACTTCTTAAGCCAATAAGCATATCTCATACATAGCCAAAACAATGGACAAAGGAATGTTCACAAGGATGGAAGATTGCATGTTGCTTATGTTTTTGTTTGTTTTATGGTGTTTAACGCCACTTTCAGCAATTTTTCAGCTATATCATGGTTTCCAGTTTTTATTGGGGGAGGAAGCCGGAGTACCCGGAGAAAACCCCTGACCTGCGGTAGGAAAACTGGCAATCCTTGTCAATTAAGATTGGAGTCGAGTACACCCTGCCTGCAGTGAGAATCGAACCCGCAGTCTCAGTGTTGACAGACCACGTGATCAATAGTAGACAAACTACCTTGACCACTCGGCCTCCAAGGCCCCCATGTTGCTTATGAAATTGCAGACAAAGCGCATATATATTTAATGTCCATTTTTTGTTTAATTTTTCTGCATTGGTCATTTTCACAAGACATAACAACATGTTCTGGACTGGGTGTCATACAAAATCTCTTTAGTGAAAGTTTTTTTATTCTCAATGTTTTTATTCAAAACTTTTCTTCTGTTTTCATGGTATTAAAGAAAATTCTAATTATGAGCAAGACATTTTTTTTAATGAAAAAGGTTTAATGGCACTGGGACCTGGTCTCTTTGACAACTTACCCCTAAGCTAATAGAACTTTAATATCAGAATATAATATAATCTTTTTTTGTCAGCAGTATTGTGATGCACAAAACTTACAAATTGGTTACACTCCAAGACAGAACAACGAATCACCAAAACAAAAACAAATAACAAGGAAGGCTACTCCTAAAGTAAGGAATTATATTTCCATCATAATATGACGGTGGTTATTAGACCTGATATCATTATAGTATTGGATTTCAGAAGATTTAATTAATATTCTACAAAAAAACCATTGATCAGTTTAAACCTCATCATGTCTAATTCTATGTAGGAAAATTTATTTACGTTAAACTTTAGGTAGAAGAATGTCTATATAAGATGAAGTTGCATAGTTTATGAATTATAAAATTTAGCTGCAGTTCTTTTTTAGACCATTTAAAGAATTCACTTTTTTTATTTAAATCAGGAATTCTTATGCATATTTGAGATTCAAGATGCATGGCCAGCATTATGCATGAATAGTATGCTTTCCTCATCATCTGCATGAATTCAGTTTTATTCCTAATCCGGGAATATTTATTTTTTGTAAATAACACTTCTACAACATCCATAACAGTCACTTCAAAGAACATGCCTAAAATAAAATGTTGAAAAACTTTAGTGGAAACATCTATTTTAGTTATCCATTTGTGGATATACTGCATAATTAAAACCCCCTTTTGTCACAAAATTTCACACTATTTCTAAGGCTTTTCTGACAGGTTTCTGGTGAAGTTTCCATGTGAATGATTCCAAAACTTTCTAACGCAGTTATAACCACTCCTGGTCATTATTTGAAGCTGAGTAGGAGGTCACAAATGTCGGAGTTCTTATGAATAGTTTTGTTATTTAAAAAAAGTTTATTTTTATTCCCTTTATAATTTCTGCTGCTGTATAAAGTTAATATAATTCAAAGCTATTCTTTATAAACTTGATTGATTTCTATTTCATAGAATGATTTTTTTAATACAATTTTATTGAACAAGGTTTTTTGCTGTAGTTAGTCTATATTTTTAAAGCACCAATTCACATTGAAAACTGGAAGATTACCTATCATATTTCAATTCATTTTTACCCATTTATTACAGTCTACAATATATATTGAGAAAATTAAAAGTTGTGTTTAATATTAGAAACTTTGAATTTCCAGTCAACTAATCCCTCTGAAATGCATAATGGAAAAGGTTTAAATAAACATAACAAGTTATACTGGATGCAGCTATTATTATACTACGTGTACTACTATCCTGCAGCAACTTGAATTGAGCCAAACCAGTTCTAATAATCTGTGTTCAACCATATTTGTAAAACAAGTTATCTTTATCATCAAATTAATCGGGGTTGCTATTTTGTCTGGCTGGCGGGAGAAAGAGCTGTCACTCTATTTGTCTAGCTAGCTAGAAAAATAGCCACTCTGTTTAAAGCTTCTGTTTATCCGGCTAGCTAGAAAAAATAGCTTTGAAATTATATGTCTTGCTAGACAGAAAAAGCTATGACACTATTCGTATGGCTAGCCGGAAAAATAGTCTTGAGAATATTTGTCTGTCTATAGTAATGATTAACCTGTATCTAAGTAACTCATTCTTTGTGGTTAAAGATAAATATATGGGGTTTTTTGTACAATGTACCGTAGGTCATAGTTTATAGAAATGTTATACAGCTGGGAATTTTAATTGGCCGTGATAGTTCAAATTTGCTATAGAGCACTTGATGGATATCAAATTTTCATTATTATACCCACCCTTTGAAGAAGCGAGGGGTTATACTGGTTTACCCTTATTTGTCTTTCCGTCCGCAACATAACTTTTGTAACAGTTTTCTCAGCAACTACTTATCACAATCACTTGAAATTTTATATGTGTCCTAACCATGTGGTCCTTAATTGCGAGTACCGATGTCAGGTCTGTTGCATATCTACTTCTTGTTTACTGATTTAGTCAATTTCAACATTAGTGGTCAATGAATGAAAATTTTCGTAACTGTTTTCTCAGCAACTACTTGTCACAATCACTTTAAATTTTATATATGTCTTAAAAGGGGTTCCTATATTGAGATTTCAGGTCTGTCGCATATCTACGTCCTGTTTATTGACTTATTCAATTCAATGATATGAATAGAGGGGGTATACTGAGCGAGCAGTACCTTAATTACAGGTTACTAGTTGATGTTATGTTACTAATTATTTTCTTAATAAGGAGGTTTCAAATGCGATTTGTAGTAAAGGTGACAATACAGTTACCTAATGGGGATGATCAATTAAAAAAAAGTTAAAGAAGAACAGACAAAAGAAGGTTGTTCCAAAAAAATGTAGAATTTTACAAGATTTAATCATTTTAAACCTCCCTCTTCTAGACCCATCATCAGGTTAATAGTGAGGTGACTATGATAAATGTCTCCTGTGGTAGAGTCTGTTTTTCTTTAGATCATATTTAGCCTAATAAATAGTCTCATGGCTATTTTTCTGGTTGGCTAGACGAATAGTGTCATAACTATTTTTCCGGCTAGCCTGTCGAATAGTCTCATAGCTATTTTTCTGGATAGATGGACAAATAGCAACTGCCTAAATTAATTCACCAATTAAAATTCAATCTGTTTGATGATATAGACCAAAAAATTCTGAACGGGAAGTAAAAAAGGTACTGTAACAACTTATCTTAACCTGTACACTGCATGAAATAATGACACAACTTATATGTACATTATGTATCTATCACTTTTCAGTATCACCACTTTTAAAAAAAAAAAAACTACAACAAGGAATTAAATATTAAAATGTAATATGGTAGCCTTATAAATGTAGGCTCAGTATATTTGATTCGTCCAAGTACAATTGTTCTTACAATAAATGCTAAGATATGATATGTGATGAATGTTCTATAATCAATTCTCTCCCATTTAGACAGGTGATTACTTCTAACTTTTTTTTTCTCATTAGTTGGGGAATCCTTTAAAATGGTAACAGTAAAATCATCCATGGGGATATTTTTTTTTTTCAGAATGTATAGATAAACAGACAATAAACCTTATTTTCCATGAATTTAACATGAATTTTTGTTCTAATTGGTAAATTTGTGAATGTAAATCTTGTTGAAAGAAGAAATCAATTGTCTGTCTTCATAATGTAATCCTATTTGGTATTACAACACTAAAATATATTACATTTGTATACAGAAATAGAGAGTACATGTATAAATTAATTTTCAAAAATATTCAAGTAATTTTCGGAATTTGATAAATGACAGCACAATTTAAAACTGGAAATAGGATGAAAAATTTATACTTGTAATGATCAAAATGTTGATGTTACTTCTTAATCTTAAACATAATATTAATTATATTTGTACTATATCTGCAGAGACTGCTCGTGTTAAACACATTATATTTGTACCATTTTGTGAGCCATGTCGAAAATTTGTCTTCTCTCTTATACCTTTTATTCCTATCTTGTATATGTTCTACTTTTCTTATCTTTCTCTATTCAGAAATACGATTATTTTAGTTCTCATTTTTGCTTGATCACCATCCTTGGAGGTAGTCCTGGATACATACAGTATCCTTTCCATTTATTATTGTATTTGACATGTACATGTATAAATAAATGACTTCTTTGAAGATTTTATCAGTTAATTGTCAGGGACTAAGGGACCAAAATAAACGAAAAGATGTCTTTCAGTATTTAAAATCAAAGCAATGCAATATTTACTGTCTGCAAGATACTCACTTTACAGTAGACATTGAGAAGTCCGTAAGATCCTTATGGGGATATGAATGCTGCTTCAGCTCATTTAAGTCAAACGCTAGAGGAACTTGTATTTTGTTTAACAACAATTTTGAGTTTAAAATATTACGTGATAAGGTTGATAATAATGGCAATTTTCTAGCATTGGATATATGTATGGACAATTTAAACATGACTATTGTATCAATATATGTTCCTAATTAAAGACAACCCAAATTTTTACAATGAAGTAATGTCTGTTGTGGACGAATTTGGAAATGAAAATTATGTAATTTGTGGAGATTTTAATTTAGTGTTGAAACCAGAAATCGATTATGATAATTATTTACATATTAATAACCCAAATGCAAGGGAAAGGCTTCTGGAAATTATAGAGGATAGATACCTTATAGACCCTTATATGGAGTTATATCCAAATACACGTCGATTTACTTGGAGAAAGAAATCCCCTTTTAAACAGGCTAGGCTAGATTTCTTTTTAATAACAGACAGCTTGTCAAATAACCTCAACTGTAAAATAGACCCTAGTTATCGGTCAGACCATATCCATGATTATCCTACAACTTGAATTTAATAATTTTATTAAGGGTAAAGGCCTTTGGAAATTCAATAGTTCATTATTATATGACAAAAACTATATCGACTTGGTCAAAAGAAAAATATTAGAAGTTAAAAAGCAATATGCCGCTTTAGTTTATAACTTTGAAATAATTTATACAATAAATGATAGGGATTTACATTTTACAATTAATCCACAACTTTTTTTAGGAACTCTCTTAATGGAAATACGGGGTAAAACCATTTCATACTCAAGTTTTGTCAAGAAACAAAAAGAAGAAAAAATGAAAAAACTTGTGGGTGAAATTTCTAAACTTGAAGCCAATGTAAATGAAAACAATCTTGAAGAATTAGAGGTTAAAAAGGGGGAGCTAGAGAATCTTAGGAAAGAAAAACTAAAGGGAAATATGATTAGATCAAGGGTACAATGGATTGAGGAAGGAGAAAAACCAACAAAATATTTTTGTGGCTTAGAGTCAAGAAATTATACTTCAAAAATAATACCAAAAATTGAAAAAGAAAATGGGGATAGAGTAACAAACCAACATGAAATTTTGAAGGAAATACAATTGTTTTATGAAGATTTGTACAAAAATAAGGATCAAGATGAGGGTTGTAAGTTACAAGATATTTTAGATGGACTTAATTGTAAAAATATAGAAAAACTTACATTAAAAGAACAAGAAAGCCTTGAAGGTTTGATTACAATACAGGAAGCTGGGGAAGTATTAAAAAAAATGAAAAATAACAAAAGACCTGGGTCAGATGGGTTCACAGCAGAATTTTTTAAGTTCTTCTGGAAGGACTTACAATTTTACATAACTGAATCTTTAAATTATGGATATTTTATTGGAAATTTGTCAGTAACCCAAAAACAAGGTATCATAACATGAATTCCTAAGGGCGATAAATCTAAGCACTTTTTGAAAAACTGGAGACCAATTTCATTACTGAATACTGTTTACAAAATTGGATCAGGGGTAATTGCTGGTAGAATAAAAAATGTACTTCCAAAACTAATAAATACAGACCAAACTGGTTTTATTTCTGGTAGGTTTATAGGGGAAAATATAAGATTATTATTTGACATCATGGAATATACCGAAGAACATGAAATCCCAGGATTGTTTTTATTAATAGATTTTGAGAAGGCTTTTGATTCTGTCTCATGGTCCTTTCTTAATAATGTTCTTAAATATTTTAATTTTGGAGATTCAATTTTGACTTGGGTTAATGTACTTTATAAAAATATCAATTCCGCAATAATCCAGGGGGGAAATCTTTCAAACTTTTTTGAAATTGGAAGGGGTTGTCGACAAGGGGATCCATTGTCTCCATATCTGTTTATACTTTGTGCTGAAATCATGGCAATAAAAATTAGAAGTAATGAAAAAATTAAGGGTATACAAGTTTGTCAAATTGAACACAAACTATCACAATTTGCAGACGATACATCTATTATTTTAGATGGCACTGAAGAATCACTGTCAGAAACACTTTTAGAATTAGAGTGGTTTGCTAAATTGTCAGGACTTAAAATAAATTTCTCCAAGACACAAGTCATTTGGATTGGTAGTAAAAAGCACAGCAAAGATATATTATGTACCAACTGGCAATTATCATGGGGCAATTCCACCTTTAAAATACTGGGTATAAATTTTGATGTTGATCTTGAAAAAATGATAAATATAAATTATGAACCATATATTCTTAAGATGAAATCCCTGATTCAGCAGTGGAACAAGAGAAGTCTTACTCCTGTGGGCAAAGTCACAGTAGTAAAGTCTTTAATTCTTCCACTGCTGAATCAACTGTTTATTTCACTTCCGAACCCAAACGATGATCTAATTAAAACAATAGAAAATATGCTACTTAAATTTATTTGGAAATCACCATTAAGTAAAGTAAAAAAGGAGGTGGTACAAAAAGAATATCAAGAAGGGGGGCTAAAAATGATTAATGTCAAAAGTTTCATACTGGCACTAAAACTAACATGGTTAAGAAGACTTGTTTTAAAAGATAGTAAATGGCAAAATATTTTCACAACATCAGTTGATTTAAACAAACTATTAAGCTGTGGAAAACTTCATGTTGAAAGAATAATTGAAAAAATAACAAATAAGTTTTGGAAAGATGTGTTGTATTCATTTAAATTTATTATTGAAAATGAAAATGAAAACAGGAGAGGTTGGAATGACTTCCTTTCAAGTCCGATATGGTACAACCCACAGATACAAATAGGGGGAAGAACTGTGTTTCTGGAAAAATGGTTTGATAGAGGTATTAAGTTTATAAATGATCTATATACAGAAGAAGGCACACCTCTTACTTTTAATCTTTTCAAACAGAAATATAATATCTAGATAAATGTTATGGAATATAATAGTATTATTAGCTCTTTGAAAGAAATGTCAAAAATGTATCAAAATACTGAAAAAAAACACAAGTATTGTTCTAGAAAACCCATTTATTCCAGTCACATTATTGACCATTCTTAAAAATGCAAAAGGCTCTAGAGATATGTACAGTGTTTTTAATAAAAACAAGAGTGTCCCAACTGCACAGAATAAATTCAATAAGATTTTTAACTTACAAATGAAGATTGGAAAAAAATATATATACTGCCATTTATCACTACAAATAATAGTAAACTACAGTGGCTGCAGTATAGGATAAATCACAATATATTAGTTACCAACCAGATTCTTAACAAAATCAAAATTATTGATAATTCCAAATGCACCTTCTGTGAACAGGAAGAAGAAACTTTAGTTCACATCTTTTGGGACTGTGAATTGGTTCAAAATTTATTCAAAGAAGTTAATACTTGGCTTAAATAATGTAAATTTTTCAAAAAAGCATATGCTTTTTGGTAACACTGATAAAATGGTAAAAGGCAATGCGTATAATATTATCTTATTAGTAATAAAACAGTATATTTACACCACCAGATGCCTTAAAAAAAAATTATCTTTGAGTCTTGTAAAGTCCATGTTAAAAAACACATATGAGTTAGAAAAGATAGCTGCTATAAAAAAACAGCGCTTGGATGACTTCCACTTAATATGGAGTGATTTTGACGATCTTTTCTCACCAACTTAAAATTCTAGATGTTTAATAGTACTAATTCATTATTCATCTTTAATGCTTAACAAAAAAAAAACTTCTGCCTACATCAATCTGATAAAATCTCAGTGTGCCTACCCACACCCCCCCTTTCCAAAAGCCCTTGACTTATAACTAATATAAGATTCATTCTGTGATACCAGTAAATACCTCACACGGAAAAAGTTAAGCAAAATGAGAACACCAACCTAACTTTATTTCCTACTCTGATTTTTAAGCCTGTTCTACTAAATCTTAGCATACAAATTCATGTATTCTTACTTTAACATAACTTCTATCCTTCTTCTTAAATATAATAAAAAAACCATTGTCTTGTTACATTAAATTGCTGTATTGTATATGTTATATGTAAATATTAGGGGTACATCGAAAGTGTAAAAACCCCCTGAAAAGTGTAAAAACCCCGTGGAATAGTGTAAAAACCCCCATATCTGTGGTGAAAACCCCTCAGAAATGGTAGATATTACCATATATTATGATAATAATCCAATATTTGTGAAAAAATAATTACATTTTATCCCACAGAATCGATTTTTGTAACCGCTCCGTACATCCTTTATTAGGTGTCATATAGCTAGGGGAGAGCACTCTAATTCATTGCAATAAAAGTACTAAAAGTACTGTAAGCTGGAATTATATTGACAATTGTAATACGGACAATGATTTAATGTGTGAACTAAAAATATTATCTATAATTGTATTAGGAATTTTTTTAAAATAGATATATTTCATTAAAAGCTCTATTTTCTTGGTATTAAATGTAATTATATGTCTCTGTTGTAATTTAAAGATTTTATGTCATGTTAGAAGCTCATATTAGACAAAATTAGTTACAATTACAATGAATTGATTATAATTGTAAATAATTAAGAGCCCCCACGCCACGTCAAGGCTATGAGCATGTCGGGGAGGGTCAGGGGGTTTTATATATTTATTCATTCAAGTCTTTTTGTTTTATAACTATAAAGGAGTTATAATTTTTTTCTGGAAAAGTATAAATCATTATTATAATTGTTATTATTATTATTATTATTATTATTATTATTATTATTATTATTATTATTATTATTATTATTATTATTATTATTATTATTATTATAAGCCTGGTATTGCCTGTAATATTGCAAAATTGTTCTAACTAGACCAAGGGATAGTTAAATTTTATCTTATAAGTTTAAAACTACTAAGACATCCTGTCCCATCTGTCGTAGTCCGCGTAACATTTAGTTAAATTTTATGTTTTCAAATTTAAAACTACTAAGACATCCTGCACAAGGCTCGGGACATCTGTCGTAGTCCGCGTAACATTTAGTTAAATTTATGTTTTCAAATTTAAAACCAATACGACATCCTGCACAAGGCTCGGGACATCTGTCGTAGTCCTGGCAACATTTAGTTAAATTTAATTTTTCAAATTTAAAACTTCTAAGACATCCTGCACAAGGCTCGGGACATCTGTCGTAGACCGCGTAACATTTAGTTAAATTTATGTTTTCAAATTTAAAACCAATAAGACATCCTGCACAAGGCTCGGGACATCTGTCGTAGTCCGGGCAACATTTAGTTAAATTTATGTTTTCAAATTTAAAACTACTAAGACATCCTGCACAACGCTCGGGACATCTGTCGTAGTCCGCGTAACATTTAGTTAAATTTATGTTTTCAAATTTAAAACCAATAAGACATCCTGCACAAGGCTCGGGACATCTGTCGTAGTCCGGGCAACATTTAGTTAAATTTATGTTTTCAAATTTAAAACTATTAAGACATCCTGCACAAGGTTCGGGACATCTGTCGTAGTCCGCGCAACATTTAGTTAAATTTATGTTTTCAAATTTAAAACTACTAAGACATCCTGCACAAGGTTCGGGACATCTGTCGTAGTCCGCGTAACATTTAGTTAAATTTATGTTTTCAAATTTAAAACTACTAAGACATCCTGCACAAGGCTCGGGACATCTGTCGTAGTCCGCGTAACATTTAGTTAAATTTATGTTTTCAAATTTAAAACCAATAAGACATCCTGCACAAGGATCGGGACATCTGTCGTAGTCCGGGCAACATTTAGTTAAATTTATGTTTTCAAATTTAAAACTATTAAGACATCCTGCACAAGGTTCGGGACATCTGTCGTAGTCCGCGCAACATTTAGTTAAATTTATGTTTTCAAATTTAAAACTACTAAGACATCCTGCACAAGGTTCGGGACATCTGTCGTAGTCCGCGCAACATTTAGTTAAATTTATGTTTTCAAATTTAAAACTACTAAGACATCCTGCACAAGGCTCGGGACATCTGTCGTAGTCCGGGCAACATTTAGTTAAATTAAATTTTTTCCAATTTTAAACTACTAAGGTACCTGTACACGTCTCGGGTCAAATTTTGCTGTTCGCTAACGTACTGAGTGTCTCGCCCTTGAAAAAAAGACAAAAAATACATTAAACAAAATATAGAACACATAGAAATGTCACTCGGAATCTACATCGCAATTCTTTGTCTTCTTAATAGTCGTCGTTAGTTCGTTGATTTTCCTTTTAGGCTGACCTTTCTTCCTTCCTCGGGTTCTCGGTTTAATGACAGTCATTTGTCCGTCTGTCGAAGTAACGGTCTTTTGGTCCGGTGGCAAGTGGTTGCGGAATCTTCTAAAAAAACGTTCTCTTTCGTCGACGGTCTTGGTCATCCATAGCGATTTCGACACCTGAAACTGTTTATGGCTGTCCGCTAGTCGCTATTGTCCAATTGAAATCAATGATCGTAGCAAATCTTTATATTGGGTGTCCACAATATCTCTTAAAACCTCTACTAAATCCAATAACGGTTGTGATTTCCAGTCGATAGCTCGCTTCAAAACATGATTGAGGGATTCACTATTATTATTTGTCCAACTATTGTCAAAGTAACCAATGTGATTAACTGTTTTCCGATGTTCAATCAAAGTTGGTTTTAATTTATTAATGAAATACCTGTGAAATTTCGAAGATAATGTCTGTGTCCTTTGTTCCATAGTGTCTCACTTTACGTCGAAACATATCGGGTCATCGGCATGCATTAATCCGTCTCTACCAAAGATGTCGTTTAGTATTGAGTCTCTGTCGGCTTTGTCAATTATGTCGTCCACTAGTTTCTGTTTTGCATTCTGCCTTAGGTGTCTCGTACAATAAACCTGTTTAGATGTCGGGAAAGCTGATCTAATCGCGTTTACCATAGCCAGTCAACGTTTTTGGGCGCCTCGGTGGTCGAGTGATTAAGGTAGTTTGTCTTATATTGATCACGTGGTCTGTAATCTCTGAGATTGCGGGTTCGATTCTCACTACGGTAATGTGCTCTCGACTTCAATGTTAATTGACAAGAATTGTCAGTTTTCCTACCTAAGGTCGGAGGTTTTCTCTGGGTAATAAGCCTGACTCCCCCAAAACACTTGACGCCATGATACAGCTGAAAAATTGCTGAATGTGGCGCAAAACACCATTCAAACTAAACCAACCGTTCAGGTTTGTTCAAGAAGGCGTACTGATTTGTAAACGCTTCTGTAAGTTTTTCAAAAAAAAGTGTGGTATCCATGAATTATTTTGATTCTGATTATGACAAATACAAATACGATAGTCGGTACATTGCAGCGGCGTATGCAATAGTGAATGGCTGTTTCACGTACCTCCCGCGGGTCATAATTTAGAGTGGTGATAAATATAATTTAATGGCAGTATGTTGAATCGTGCAAATCTCAGAATTCAGTCTCAAAATAACAATTTTATTAAAACAAAATTTAACCGACTGCAACCACAATTACCTTACGCATGTGCGAACTAAATTTATTGGAATTTTAACACTGCTTTTACATAGCAAAAGCATGACGTCATATTAGAAAACATTTTGAATTTCGCTACAAATTGCAATAATATATAGGAAAAACTATAAAATAAACAGAAAAAAAAGTCTGTGGCAATAGAACAATTAACATTGGTTACATATAGTTAAAACAAAAATTGATTAAATTTGTGTAACTGAAAACAAAAGTTGATATTTTTAGTTCAATGAGTAACTGGACATGCTGTAGTAAAATGCAAGCATAGTCACATAGATAAAAAAACATACAGTACAATTATATAATTATTAGCCTTTAATTAAAAAAAAAATTAGTAACTTTATTATGTCAAATAAATGAAATAATTTATTGGTCTATCTATTGTTTATTTTATTATTTAAATAATAACGTATATGCGAAACAACGAAAAGTCATTCATGTAAATAATTCCATGAAATTGATATATTTACAAACAACTTTAAAAAGGAAATTTTACTGGACATATTGATAAATTCTAATGTTCCTACTTGTTGTCTTTATAATTCATCAAACATAGAATAAAGTAATACCTTTGTTTTACAGCCATGATCATATATGTAAAAGGAGCATGTGATGTCATGTCAAACTTTTTCCCGTGCACATTACATTTTAATGGTGAGATCTACCTCAGCGCAGAACACCTGTATCAAAATATTAAAGCACTCTACCACAAGCAAACAGTCCTTGCAGCTGAAATAATACAGGCAAAGGATGCCAAGACGGCGAAAGCATTAGGCAAGATGATTCGGCCAAGTCAGTCTTGGGAAGACGTAAAGCCAACAATTATGGCAGAAATCTTTAAGATAAAATATGTCCAGCGCCAACAGTTTAGAGACACACTCTACAACAGCTCGGGCTACATATGCCACAACGTAACCGACGAGTTCTGGGGCACTGGACAGAGCGGTAATGGACAGATTGTGTTTGGACTTTTATTAACAGCACTCTAGCTGCGTGCAGGCTTAAAATTGTAACCGAACTATTTGTTAATGACAACTGAAACTGTAATGTTATTTTGTCATGTTTTGTTCTGTTTGTTACGTTTTTTCGAGATGAATATATTGATAAAGTGTGCCTTGTGTTGTTGAATTATCTCCAGATTTTTCAATTGTTACTTATTTAGATGTAACATCCCAGAACACACTATACATAGAGATCCCAACAAAGACAACAGGTCATTAAGTTTTATTGCTCTCTGTTTGCATATATTCGTAAACAAAAAATTACACACTTTATTGAAACTTTATTGTATTGTCCATTCTGAAAAGAATTTAATAAAAACAAAAATAAATAAACAAACTAACTATTAATCATTCTTTTAAGTATTATAGCATCCATTTATTTTATTTCTACTAATAGTACTTTTAGTACTTTTATTGCAATGAATTAGAGTGCTTTCCCCTAGCTATATGACCTAATATAGGATGTACGGAGCGGTTACAAAAATCGATTCTGTGGGATAAAATGTAATTATTTTTTTACAAATAATGGATTATTATCATAATATATGGTAATATCTACCATTTCTGAGGGGTTTTCACCACAGATATGGGGGTTTTTACACTATTCCACGGGGTTTTTACACTTTTCAGGGGGTTTTTACACTTTCGATGTACCGTAATTTTAGTACTATGTGTGTATATATATATATATATATATATATATATATATATATATATATATGTATGTAATTTGCAATGGAACAACAAAAAAAAAAAAAAAAAAATTCACCTACAAAAGTGTATTTAAAAATAAACATTTATCTTAATTCTATGCAAAATTAGAAGTTTAAGATGTTGGAATATATATATATCTTTGGTTTATATTTCCTGCCAATAAGATTTGGAAGATACATGAATTTTTTATCAGTTTGTTCATTCGTATGTTGATTGTCTGTCTGTCCAATCTTGGATTTACCTTTGCATTGAAACTTTTTTTATGAAGATGACTTTACATTTTTTATGAATTGAGTCTTAGTGTGTGTGGTTTATTCTGAAGCTCTTAATTATTTTATTGAATTGTGATGTGTGTGGTTTATTTCTGTAGTTCTTTAGTATTTAATTGATATCCTTTGTGTGCGGTTTATTTATGTTAATATTAATAATTACACCAACTTTATTTTAATGCAGTTACAGTAATCAAGTTACAATATATTTTACTACTTTTCTTTGAATAGACTTTACTGTTTGAATCCTCTTTAAACAGAGAACATTATTCACAAATGTTTTCATTTATTTCTAAACAACAAGTTAATTAGAACCATTGACTGTGTAGATAATATAACTAAATCTTACATAAGGGTCGTTGTCTTTGATGATACATTATGAATGTGATGCTTACTGGGTACAGACTACGATGGTGAGCCTTGATAATGTTTTACAGGAAATTTGTAATGTCTGCTAGATCTGATATAAATGATTTCCACTGTGTTTTATTATTTTGTACTAATAATTGCTATCAACATTCTACAACAGTTGTTTACTGTTTCCACCTGCACAGTTTACTAAAGACATATTTTATCTGCAATTATTATTAGCTATCAGTAGATAGCTTAATTGTCGCTGGTGGTTGATATTTGTGTTTATCACATATTTAAATGTTAAAATGTGTAATTTTTCATATAGTGACTGATCCATATCTCTGCAGGGGTTATGACCTCATATTTAAATTGGTAAGGCAGAAGCAAAATTTCTTATCTAAAAATATGTTTTGGGTTAGACAAAAAGAAAATCTCACCTTGGTATCTTGATGACATTTCTTGGCCAAGCCTCGGCTGGTGGACTGTTAGTCCTCAAAGGTATCACCAGCTCAATAGTTACACGGCCAAGCCTCGGCTGGTGGACTGTAATAGTCCTAAAGATATCACCAGCTCAATAGTTACACGGCCAAGCCTCGGCTGGTGGACTGTAATTGTCCGTAAGATATGACCAGCTGGATAGTTACACTTGTAATGTTGAGGACATTGTCACTGCTTACATGAAAAACAAATTCTGCTGCTCAGCTTACATGAAAAACAAATTCTGCTGCTCAGCACAAGGATTGAAAGAGATCAAAAGGCAACAAAATGATGTACACAGAACCTCAAATATAAACATAATAAAATATTATTAAATATTAAATAAAATAATTTTTGTTTAAGTTCTTTTATGTCACCTGTAAATAGATTATTACATCTTGAATTCCATAACTGCCCTTATATCTTCTCTCGACCTATATCTACAGTCAGCTGATGCTTAGGGGCAGATATGTAATTTGACCAGTAATAATCTATACTTATTACATTATTTACTAAAATTTCATCAAAATACTAGTTTATCAGCTTGCACAGTGTCATTTCAAAATAGAATATAAGCAGTCAGTGGAATTCAATATTTAGTTCTACCTTAAAAATAGATCAAAAGTACAATTGTTCAGAAGCCAGTCAGAATAGCTGTTTCAATCTATAAAATCATCCAATCAAAGTATCCGATTCATTTTATGCATCAATAACCAAAAATAGATGTAACCATACTTTTGACCTTTTCAAGGTAATGGCTTATACAGTCCAATAATGCATGTCCTATGTCAATATATGTTATAGTTACTGAGATAATACTATTTCCAATATATTTTTTAATTTAGCCAGGGGAGATAACTCTTATAAAGGGTGAATCAAAATATTTGACAATTCAAGACCTTAACAAGTTCTATATTTTGGTTAAGGTTTCAGTTTTGTATCTCTTATTGCTTAGGAAAATATATGCACACAACACAATTTCAAAAATTAAAATGTGACCATCAGTGAAAACCCAAATTCTCTATCATATCTGCTTCAAGAGTTACATTGGTTCAAAATCCACTTGCAATATAGAAGGGGAGATAACTTCTTTGCGCGATATGTAAGGAAGTTGTTTGTTTGAATGGTGTTTAATGCCACTTTTAGCAATTGTTAAGCTATATCATGGCATCCAGTTTTTGTTGGCAGAGGAAGCTGTAGTACCTTAGGACCCTGACCTCTGTAGAAAAACTGGCAATCCTTGTCAATTACCATTGGAGTTGAGTATACCCTGCGGGCAGCCAGACTCGAACCCGCAACCCAAGTGTTGACTGACCCCGTGATGAATAGAAGATGACTAACTACCTTAACCACTCATCCACCAAGGCCCCTGTAACAAAGTATCTCAATCCTTAACTCACCAATTTTTAATAACCTTCATAGTGCATCATCTTCACTTTTTCAAAGTTTATCTGGATACAAGCTTTTTTGTGACGGGTAATAACTAGTAAATGTCTTTATGCAATGTCAGGAAACAGAATTTATAATGCAAAAAGAAAAACTTGGCATTAAAAGAATAAAAAACCCTCAACTACAGGTAAATGTAACACACCAGAAGAACAGTGATCATCCCTCCCCTACAGGTAAATGTAATGCACCAGAAGAACAGTTCACTATTCCTCCCCTATAGGTAAATTTAACACACAATTAGAATAGTGGACTATCCCTCCCCTTCAGGTAAATTTAACACACAAATTAGAACAGTTGACAATCCCCCCTGCCCCTTAAAATGTTTAATTGTTAACACAGATGAAAGCAGTTGGCCATTTCTGTTTTTTTAAATGCATAAAGGGGACATACTAATGTTGTGTCTGATTGATGTGTACATTTAGAGCTGTCTATAGTTTTGCTGATTGGGCATTTTGGTCCTTATTAGCTCACCAGACCCATTAGGTCAGTGTGAGCTATTCTCATCTCTTTGCGTACGTCGTCATCATCTGTAAACTTTTCACATTTCAATCTTCTTCTCCAAAATCTCTTGGCCAATTGTAACCAAACTTGGCAGGAATGTTTATTGGGTGGTTCTTTTCATAGTTTGAGTTTTTGGTGCTGATCAAATATTAAACATGGCTGCCAGAGCCTTTAATGCGTTCTGATTGGCTGAATTTCAAAAATCCTCTCCTCATAATCCGCTTGTCAGATTGATTTGCAATGTTGCAGAAATATACCTTAGATGGTCCTCTACAAAGTTTGAGTTTTTTGTGCCGATCCAAAATCCAAGATGGCCACCATTGCAGGACATAGTTTAACATAGGACCCGATGGGAAAAACATACAAACAACTTCTTTTCAGAAATTGTTCCACACAATGAAGCCAAATTATGAAGAAATGAAGGATGGATAGTTATCTTAATAATTTGAGTTTTTCGAGGCAATTGCAAATTGGACATGACTTCCAGGACCACTAATGTGTTCTGATTGGCTGAATTTCAAAATTTTCATAATTCTCATAAACCATTTGGCTGATTGATTTGAAATATTGCAGATATGTGCCTTAGATGATCCTCTACAAAGTTTGAGATTTTAGTGCCAATCCAAAATCCAAGATGGCCCCCATTGCAGGACTTAGTTTAACAAAGAACCCTATGGGAAAAACATACAAACAACTTCTTCTCAGAAACTGTTCTACATAATTAAGCCAAATTATAAAGAAATTATGGTTGAATATTTATCTTATTATTTTAAGTTTTTCAAGCCAATTGCAAATTGAACATGGCTTCCAGGGCCACTTATGGGTTCTGATTGGCTGAAATTTCAAAAATCTTCTTTTTACAAACCGGATGCAGATTGATTTGAAATATGGCAACATTCATAGAAAAAGCCTCATCAAATAAAATCTTTAGCATTTAATATCAAAATTTGTAAGAAAAGTAATGTCTCGTAAAATTTTTTTGTAAGTCAGGTGAGCGATACAGGCTCTTGAGAGCCTCTAGTTATTGTCTACAGTGAATTAACTTGCTAATTGAACTATTAAGTTTTAAACATTTGTTTAAACCAATTACTCATGAACTTTTTACACTTATTTCTGATCTTTTATCACCTTCATTTTGCCCTTGATAGAAATTTCTCACCAAAATCAATCCTTTAAATACTTGTCAGCCTCATTTATAAAAAAAAATCTATTCATTCTTATGAATAATTCAGTAAATTAGGTTAAAGTTTGATTTTATATTCGGGTTTCAGCCAAACTGTCTGCAATAAAACATCTCTTTGTGTCCTAACTGTCTTTAAACCCTACTTTATGTAATAGCTTCTTGTCAATCTGAAGACTTTCCTGTTAAAATCTGAATTAACTTATGGCTAATGAATGCAGCTCTGAAGTTGTTCAATAAACAGCAAAGTTGTTTGTCGTGAACTGTTATGAACTTTTAACAATTCATTTCCATAGTCCTAGATATGTGAAAAGTTTAAGAAAGACATGGTGATTGCAGTGATTTTATAGTTTATTGTATTCTTTCAGTAAATTGTGTAAATATAAATGAGTAGAGATGTAATCTCTTCATATCGGCAAGGATCTTTTTAAGATATTTTGTTTGTTTGAAATAAGCTTAACTCTACTTGCAGTTAGTTCAAACCTGGGTTATAGTGTTGTGAAGTCGGGCGGGCAGGGAAAATATGGTATCTATTTTGTTTAATCAAATCCTCCTACAGTTTCAACCCAGATCTCTGAAAGTTCACACAAAGATTGTATTGAAGTGCACCTGCTATTAAGGAATAGTTTGAGGATTTTTTTTCCTAATTTTCCAGACTTTGGAACTTAGTCATTTTTCAGTACATTTGCATTTTGTGTATTCAACTCCTCCTACATTTTTTTTGCACCAACCCAGCACCTTAATCCAACAAATTGTAAACCATTCCCTATCTATTAAAGTACTTGCTTTGCAACCCGGCTAGTTCAGACTTTTGTGAATTCAACTGTATCATATTGTCCAGATTTTATTGTTAGATAAAGCAGGAGTATATGGTTAAAACCCTGACCTTTGATTACCTGCCCCATAAGATGTTTCAATTAGTTGACTCCTTAAGTTCTTTACTGTGGACAGTGTTACCTAAAACTATTGCCAGTTTTCCTTCCAAGTGTCTGGGGTTTTTACTGCATTACATAGACCTATTGCCAGTTTTCCTTCCAAGTGTCTGGGGTTTATAATGTATTACCTAGAGTTTTTTCCAGTTTTCCTTCCAAGGTTCAGTGGTTTTTACTGCATTACCTAGACCTATTGCCAGTTTTCCTTCCAAGTGTCTGGGGTTTATAATGTATTACCTAGAGTTTTTGCCAGTTTTCCTTCCAAGTGTCTGGGGTTTTTACTGCATTACATAGACCTATTGCCAGTTTTCCTTCCAAGTGTCTGGGGTTTATAATGTATTACCTAGAGTTTTTGCCAGTTTTCCTTCCAAGGTTCAGTGGTTTTTACTGCATTACCTAGACCTATTGCCAGTTTTCCTTCCAAGTGTCTGGGGTTTATAATGTATTACCTAGAGTTTTTGCCAGTTTTCCTTCCAAGGGTCTGGGGTTTATAATGTATTACCTAGAGTTTTTGCCAGTTTTCCTTCTAAGTGTCTAGGGTTTATAATGTATTACCTAGAGTTTTTGCCAGTTTTCCTTCCAAGGGTCTGGGGTTTATAATGTATTACCTAGAGTTTTTGCCAGTTTTCCTTCCAAGTGTCTGGGGTTTATAATCTATTACCTAGAGTTTTTGCCAGTTTTCCTTCCAAGGGTCTGGGGTTTATAATGTATTACCTAGAGTTTTTGCCAGTTTTCCTTCCAAGTGTCTGGGGTTTATAATGTATTACCTAGAGTTTTTGCCAGTTTTCCTTCCAAGGGTCTGGGGTTTATAATGTATTACCTAGAGTTTTTGCCAGTTTTCCTTCCAAGTGTCTGGGGTTTATAATGTATTACCTAGAGTTTTTGCCAGTTTTCATTCCAAGGTTCAGTGGTTTTTACTGCATTACCTAGACCTATTGCCAGTTTTCCTTCCAAGTGTCTGGGGTTTATAATGTATTACCTAGAGTTTTTGCCAGTTTTCCTTCCAAGTGTCTGGGGTTTATAATGTATTACCTAGAGTTTTTGCCAGTTTTCCTTCCAAGGGTCTGGGGTTTATAATGTATTACCTAGAGTTTTTGCCAGTTTTCCTTCCAAGTGTCTGGGGTTTATAATGTATTACCTAGAGTTTTTGCCAGTTTTCCTTCCAAGGTTCAGTGGTTTTTACTGCATTACCTAGACCTATTGCCAGTTATCCTTCCAAGTGTCTGGGGTTTATAATGTATTACCTAGAGTTTTTGCCAGTTTTCCTTCCAAGTGTCTGGGGTTTATAATGCATTACCTAGAGTTTTTGGCAATTTTCCTGCCAAGTCTGGGGTTTATAATGTATTACCTAGAGTCTTTGCCAGTTTTCCTTCCAAGGTTCAGTGGTTTTTACTGTGGATGCCATTTTATTTCTGAAAAGACGCTGCTAGTATCATTAAACCCTACTATAACACACAATACTTCTTATTCCTAGTCCATAAATATTCTTGGTATTAGAAGTTTAGAACATGTTTTCTTTTTTCAAATTGAAATTGGAAGAAAATTAATTTATTTCAGGGTTGTAAGCCATACGTTAAGCTTGGATTTCCAAGTTTATCCTATATGTTGATTAATTGTTATTGTGTAATGGAAGGTATATTGATCAAGACTTAGGTTTTAATCAACTGCACATTTTATGAGTATAACTTTACTAAAAATGAATTAATTTTTGATTTATCAGATTTTTTATTCCCAGATCATCACCAGCCTTTTTTTCTCTCAGGATATCAGGAAAAATCTAATTATTCTTTCATATGAATTATGTGCTATTAATATAATTTTTATTAACGTTATTTTTCCCCTTGTTATTAAGACGTCAAATATGATATGCTGTTTTATATGATGGATAATACACAGGAGTTTTACAGTTTCTGACCATGAATTCAATAAATTTATTGTGTTTTGATGGGAAGAAATCATCATTGGATCCCAAGATTCCCAATCCACATGACCATTATTGGTTAGTAAGAGAATAATAGGTTCTTACATAGTTTTTGGGAAAGATCAGGGCGATATTCCACCAGTGATAGAAATTTTATATGTTTTCATAAGTGATTTAATAGATCACCTGGGCTGTCCCAAAATAGCATGAAGACACAACCTATAGATAGTTCAAAAGTCATTACTCATTTTTAGTTCACCTGACCCAAAGGGTCGTGTAAGCTATTGCATCACTTGCCTTCTGTTGTCGTCATCCGTCATCTTTGATAACTTTTCTTTACTAAATCTTCTTCCCCAAAACAGCTGAAGGGGATTGCTTTGAAACTGCACACATCATCAGTAAAATTTCCTCTATCAAGTTTGCACAAATTGTGGCCTCAGACCAACATATTTAGGTCAAATTTTACAAAGTTAAATTGCCGTATCAAAATGGAAAAGCAGTGCATTTCAAAATGCTGATTCACTGTGAAAAATAATTTTCAGGCAAAAACCTCCATACAGAAACTGACTTTTAGTATTGTAAAAATCTATGTCAGATTGATCAGGAATTAATTAGCTTGTATAATTCACATTTTATTATCCCAGACATTTTTTAGCATAAATTACAGATTTATTCCCCTAACATTACTTAAGTTATTGGGAATCGATAACAACATGAAGTGGCTTTTATCTTAACAGACATGTTACTAATTAGCTGTAATTGAAAATGTCCAGACATTCTTAATAGTTGGGTATGATGTCCTTCTCTTCAGAAATTGATTAAGTTTTACATAAAATCTTATTTGCTCCACAACATTTTCATTAAGTTGGATCATTTCCAAGACTTTTTTACCAGTCCCTGTTTGGCTATATCCCCAGGAAAATATCTCAATAGGTAGGGATGTTAAGTTTACATTAAATAACTAAGATGGGGGTAATCTGTTTTTACCTATTTCAGGATCACAGTATATCCTGAAAATTACCTTCAAGTGAACATGTTTGAAATCATTAATACAAGCAAGATATGTGTCTCTGTTGCAAATATTACCACCATTCAAAATATTTAACAATCAAATATCAAAAATATTAACTAATAATAGGCTTATGTTGTAGCAAAATAATTCATAGTGATTTCTTTTTTTTAATTGGTGTCAGTGTTCTGTAGGCCTATGGTTTAATTGCAATCTAACTGCTATTTAAAAATCAAGGTAATACTGTGAGCGTCTGGTTTGCAATCTAACGGCAAGATATTATACCCTACTCATAAGAGAGGGGGCTATATTGCAATCACCTTTTCCGTCTGTCAGTCCGTCTGTCTGTCCGGTGCAAACTTTTGTAACAGATTTCTCGGCTTCTACTGAAGGGATTGATTTCAAATTTGGTGCACAGCTTTAGCATGATGAGTTGTAACATGCCTCCCCTTTCCAAGTCAGTCAGTTATCAACTTACTGTTTTACGAGCCGAAAAATGGTCGAGTGGGGGTATACTTAGCACAACTTAGTGCTGTTCCATGTTAATTCTAGTCTATTGTTCTGGAGACTTGTTAATAAAAAGACTAGTTTATTATAGATAACTGGTTTTCTGCTGAGAGTAACCAAATAAATTTATTGTATGAATTTAAATATTCAATATTTTTATAATGAATTTCAATTTTGTTTACAGTATCTTTTCTAGTGCTCTCTTAACTGGTACATTGCAAATAAGAAGTGTATTTAATTTTAAATGCTTCTGTTGCATAATTTACAAATTCTATTTGTTAAAGCTTTTTTATTTTATCTCTGTTTTTCTATTTCTAAATCATGATTGTTAAAATACTTGTGTGTTTATAGGTTCCTAACTAGATAATTTTCAAATTGAAAACATCTTTTAAAAGTCTAAATATTCTCAATTTGCTATTACCCTTGTCAGTTCCAATATTTGTAAACAATTCATATCTCCATAGTGTTTTATACTCAGTGTTTCATTGTTTTCAAGAAATGATTCTGTATTAGACCTTTGTCCCTATATCTTCCAACATTTTGAAAGTTAAAATCAAAATATTCAAAGATCTCTTGCATTTATTGATATAAGTATCAAGGTATTACTGTGGGCCTCTGGTTTGCAATCTACCTGCTATATAAAAATCAAGATAATACTGTTGGTGTCTGAGTGTACTGTGGGCCTCTGGTTTGCAATCTACCTGCTATATAAAATTCAAGATAATACTGTTGGTGTCTGAGTGTACTGTGGGCCTATGGATTGCAATCTACCTGCTATATAAAAATCAAGGTAATATGTCTGCTATGACAAAGCAGACTGTAAATTTCTTCCTAAATACCTTTATATTTAGTAATAAAAACAGGCTAATTAGATATAATTAAGGTGTGGAGGAAATTTGACAATATCATGATGTTTTCAAATTTCTTGTATTATATATATTTTGTGTTCTCCATGCTTTATTATATATTTGTCAGACACAAGGTCTGGGAAATTGGATATCAATTTTAATATAATGCCCTATTAAATTGTCATTAGTTTTAGTTTGAATGCCAGGAAATTAAATTGTTCCGATAGGTTTCCATTTAACGGTGTGTAATGAATGTTTATTGGTACAAAGTGCTTATAGTTAAAGGATGGACTCCTTGACATTGTTTACTTATTTGTATTTAAATGGTTACCATGTAACCTGTCAGGATGCTAAATGTAATAAAAAAAACCATGGACAACCATTGAAAATAACATGGTCCTGTCAATACAGTTGAATAGTTGATATTGAAAATAACATGGTCCTATCAATACAGTTGAATTGTGGATATTGAAAATAACATGGTCCTATCAATACAGTTGAATAGTTGATATCGAAAATAACATGGTCCTATCAATAAAGTTGAATGGTTGATATTGTATAACCTTCCAATAGCTGACATGTTGTCTAACCAGAATAATGGAAGAACTTTGTCACATAAACAAAACAAGAGCTACCCAGGATGTTACTGTTACATCATAACTGCACTATCCAACGTAATAAATGTATTATATTACGGTAAAAATAAAAAGAAATTAATTTACAAAATATCAAAACACTGTACATGAATTTTTAAATGCAAATGTAATTGATATTTTGTATGACTTTTGACTTGCAAAATTCATGTCCTGTAGCAGCATCCAAGGAATAAAACATAAATTTATAACTAGCAGCATTACATTTCTTCCTGTTTCTAACTCTTGTATAAATAAACTGTATTTTTTTTTTGACAATGTACGAATATTGTTTTTATTCTGCAAGCAGAAAAGAAATTTTATACTAATGAAAAACATGAAAAAGTGAACTTCTAGCCGATTTTTTACTTTCTGTGCGTATTCATGTGATAGCTCGACATCACAAACAAAAAACGTATTGGACAACGTGACATAAACCAGAATAGAATACCTAATATCATTAGAAGTAAGGACAAGTGTACCAGGGGATGCTGTGATTATTTACAAATAAAGGTTTGCTTTATTCATAGAGTGGTATTTGTATAGTTGAAATGGTAGTTGCAGAATAAAATAGATTTATATACCAGCTAGTATAAAATGTTTTTTTCAGAAGTCTGCTGCTGGTAATACCAAATATGTCATTTGTGTAATTGAATTGTTAAATGCCTTAATTTGATTCATTCCTTTTAACAAATAGTACTATACTTAGAGCAAGAACCAAAATCTTGTTTTTTTGCAGACACTAGATTTTTATTTTAAAAGATTCATTGCTTTGTATGAAATCATAGTAAGACACATTTATACTTATCTGATAAAGCTGTTACATATAAAGTTTAACAGGATATATAAAGTTCCATTGTGTCAATAATTCAATGATTTTGAAACTCACAGGCTAATTTAGACAACAATCGACTGGTTTTAAAGCTGTATAGACAATATATGTACCTGGTATATTTTCTCTCCTGTTTTTTAGTGAGTACAAATAGAATTAATGTTTTCAGACTACTTATATTGTTTTTATGCTTGCAATATCAGTAAAGTGCTAAAATTTGTCAATTTCTACAGGAAACAAAAGGACAGTGAGAATAAACTTAAGATATAATTCACGGAGGCTGTGGTTTATCATTGTTTTACCATGGGGTGACCATTTATGTCGTATTATTTAATACCGAGCTAAAGCGAGGGATAAAATAACGACATAAATGGTCATCCCGTGGTAAAACAATGATAAATCAAAGCCTCCGTGAAATATTTCTATTCTAATAAGACAATTAGAGTACATTTATAATATTTTCGTACCTATAGAAAACATCGTTTCCGCCATAAACTGGCTGTTCCGTCAATGTAACACAATATATTGCAACGGATAATTATAGCACGTGTCGCTATTTTTAAGATTTATACGTCATATGCAATAGCTATCCAGTGGGAGTTACAGTTTTGTAATTGGAACAGCCATTTAAAACACGCCCTTTTCAGCGTGTGTTGCTCATAGATAAATCATTTTTTTACCACAGTTGTGGTCTCAAAGGCTTTAAAGCATGTCATATTAGAATTTATTTATTTATACTTGGATATTTGTTGATTGTAATAACTTCACAATCTTGGCCACAGACCAGGATGAGTAATAAAGAGCCCGTCTTCAAAAATAGCAGGCCTATTTGTAGCAAATACAAAAGCCTCAATTCAGCCCTAATAACTTCCTATACTTTTCTATTGGCCATCAAAATTTCTGTCCTTGGGTCCATTTCTTCTGTTGATTTATTTAAAGAATATTTTTAATTTCTGGAAAGGTTATACAATATAACATTTGGTTTGGGTCTGTTTACACCCAATAAACAGGGAGCGCTTTATGAATGGATTAAACAGACCCAAGCCAGAAGAAATTTGAAATATTCCTAGTAAGTTAACTTTAGACTGACACTTTTAATGGTAAGAACATCTATGACGGCAAGGGACATTTTGAATTTTAACAGCGTAAGAATAGGTCATGTGACGAGCGCAAGTAATATTGTATATTATGGGTTGCTTCATTGAATTAGCCAATCAGATTTCAGCTTACAAAACAATTTGAATTATTGTTTGTTAACTTGTTCAAATTCTGAAACACTGTTCAGTGGATGTTAACCAACCATTCAGTCGAATAATTGGACAGGAGTTTAACATAATATTCCTCAGTAGAGTGAACATAAAAATTAACCGACTTACCAAACGAACTGGTTCAACATTAACATTTATTTTATGCTTCATTTATGCCTAATGGAGAAAATAATCTATGATCATTGTACATGTGTATGTGATTTTTACTATTAATTGGTATAATTTATAACAGATTTTGTAATGCTTTAATATCCTGTATAGGATATTGGAAACATTTACCCAAATGAAATATGGCATTTCGATAACTGCCATTACTGTGTAATAGGTTAAATGATAATAGAACTGTACTTTATTATTGTAAATGCCAAGGCTATAAAAATGTCAAACATTGTCATGAGGGAAATGTTTTTGTAACTTAGAATGCACTTTGAAGCAAGCATTTTTATCTCACTTTTAAGCTATTGCCATCATTTGGCGTACGTTGTCGTCGTTAACTGTTCTTTAAAAGTCTTCTCCCGCTGAAGGTATTGCTTTGAAACTTTGCACACATATCAGTAAAATATCCGTTACCAAATTTGCCAAATCATGGCCTCAGACAAACCAACATGGCCACCTTGGCAAAAAATATAATGAGGGGAGGGGGTTCAAAATATAGTTTTTGCCTTACAGTTCAAAAAGTATAAATGATACAGGAAAACTGAAGAGACTTTCCTTCTTCAGCGTAAAAAGCTCTACAAAACACTCCATTGGGTTGAAGTTGTATATAGACTCCTTGTAGGAGTTATTGCCCTTTGATTTTTGCCATTTTTGCATCAAAATCGTGAAAATTATTGGAACTAGAGAAAAAGTTAGAATTGCTTATTTGTTCTGCTCTATGAGAGCTACAAAATTACTTTAGGGTCAAGATTGTCTCATGACCCATTTAGGAGTTATTCTACTTGAACATTGATTGTAAACAAATCTCCTTAAACCAATAAAAGGGCTGCTTTGAAACATTGACACATCATCTTTAGGATGTCCTCTACCAAAATTGTGCAAATCATGACAGCTGACCTCAAGTGGGGGTAAGGGGGAGGGGGGAGGGGGTCAGGTAGGTCAGGATAGTTTGTAGCAGTTAGTTAAAAAGGATAACAGATACAGAAAATTTGAAGTGAACCTCCCTCCTAGGCATTAAAAGCTCTTCAAGACTGTCAGTTATTCATTTTTCCTCAGTAACCTGAAAACCATAAGAGCTAGAGAAAATCTTTTCCATACAAAATTATCCAGCTCATCAAGATCTGCAAAATGAAGCTGAGTAAAACAGAATGACATAGTTTTTGTCTCGCCTGCGACGAAAGTCGCTGGAGGCGAGACATATGTATCGGAATCAGGCCGCGGCGGCGCGGCGTAAACACTTGACATCTTGCTTCATATATTTGTAAGCCCAAGCCCTAGGTCCATCAAATTTGGTACAGAGGTAGCTTATGATGAGTACTTGCCAGTCAGTCACCTGTCACCTGACCTTGACCTCAATTTCACGGTCCAGTGACTACGTTAAAGTTTTTGGGTTACGGCAGTTCCTCTGTAACTACGCATAGTAGGATGACAATATTTGGTGTATAGGTTGCTGAAGACTAGTACATGACTGTCTGGTAGGTGTCACCTGACCTTGACCTCAATTTCACGGTCCAGCGACTATGTTAAAGTTTTTGGGTTACCATAGTTCCTCTGTAACTACGCATGGTAGGATGACAATATTTGGTATATAGGTTGCTGATGAATAGTACATGACTGTCTGGTAGGTTCCACCTGACCTTGACCTCAATTTTACGGTCCAGCGACTACGTTAAAGTTTTTGGGTTACGGCTGTTCCCCTGTAAATATGCATGGTATGGTGACAATATTTCGTATACAATCCACTGCTGATATTTAATGCTATTTACGTAATGCTTCTGACGAAATTTATTTTCGTTACTGATGCGGAATGCAGGCGAGACGTTTTTCTGTGTCCACACTTGTTTACATTATATTTAAGTCTAGAAGATTATGCAACAATACAAATGACAGTGTTTTTGTCAAAATTATAGACACAGGCTGACCAACCAATGGCCTTAGTCATTTAATGTCAGTATAAATAACGTCATCAAGTTATGAAATATTGATCTTGAATTTTCTCACTTTAACTGAACTTAAAAACTCTGTATATTGCCTTTACAATGCACTCCATGACACTAAATGACTTAGGCCATTCGTTAGTCAGTCTGTGTCTATAATTTTGACAAGATATCTGTACTGTTATTTTCAGATAAATCAGTCAACCTATGTAGGTGTTATTGCTCATGAAATGTCATTTTTAGCTCACCTGTCATGTGAGCTATTGTTTTATCACTTTGAGTATGTGTCGTTGGCAGCGGCAGTGTCTGTAAACTCTTTACATTTTAATCTTCTTCTCTGAAACCACTTGGCCAATTGAAAATAAACTTGGCCATAATGTTCATTGGATGGACCTTTACAAAGTTTGTATTATTTATTTAGATTGGAAAACCAAAATGGGCGCCACAGCAAGACTTAGTTTAACATAGGACCCTATGGGAAAAAGTTTAAAATGCTTCTTTTCTGAAACCAGTTAACCAATGGAAACAAAACTTACTAGCAATATTGTTTGGATGATCCTCTATAAAGTTTTGTCTTTTTTATCCCAATATTAAATTCAAAATGGCCACCACCACAGGACTTTGTTTAACATAGGACCCTATAGGAAAAAAGTTTAAAATGGCTAATCTTCTCTAAAACCAGTTAACCAATCGAATCAAAACTTACTACCAATATTGTTTGGAAATTCAAAATTGCCACCAATGCAGGACATAGTTTTCAAGGTGTAGATAGCCTTAGCTGGATTTGGTATAACCTTTTGGAATTTTTTATGATAAATGCTCTAAAAAATCTCACTCATTTGGATATTAAATATTGTTTGGATTCGAGCCCCACTGATGAGTTTTGGTTAGATTAATCGCGCGTCTGACATAGTAAATTCTATTAACCTTGGTATCTTTGATGACATTTTATTAACATAGGACCCTATAGGAAAAAGTTTAAAAGGCTTCTTCTCTGAAACCGTTTAACGAATGGAAACAAAACTTACTAGCAATATTGTTTGGATGGTCCTCTATGAAGTTTATATTTTTTATCCCAATTGGAAAATCAAAATGGCCACCACCACGGACTTAGTTTAACATAAGAACCATTGAGAACAAGTTTTAAAAGGCTTCTTCTCTAATAATGGTTAACCAATGGAAACAAAACATACTAGCAATATTGTTTGGATGGTCCTCTTTGAAGTTTATGTTTTTTATGCCAATAGGAAAATCAAAATGGCCACCACAGCATTACATAGATTAACAGTGGACCCCATGAGAAAAAGTTTTTAAAGGTTTCTTCTCTGAAACTGGTTAACCAATGGAAACAAAACTTACTGACAATATTATTTGGATGGTATTCTTTAAAGTTTATGTTTTAGAATGCCAATTGGAAATTCCAAATGACCACCACCACAAGACTTAGTTTAATATAGGACTCTTGTTTAACATAGGACACTATGGGCAAATTTTAAAAAGTCCTCTTCTATATTATACCGGTTAACTAATGGAAACAAAACTTTCTAGCAATATTGTTTGGATGGTCCTCTTTAAAGTTTATTGAAAATTACAGGACTTAGTTTAACATCTGAGAAATGGCATCTTCATTGCCTAAAAAAACAGGTGATTGATACAGGCTCTTAGTTATAATTCCTCTACAGGCTCCACCGAAGGAGACTATATATTAGTAGGTTTGCACTCTGACCATTTTTCAGTCATAAACATGTTTTCAGAATTGTTTTCTTAAACCCATGGAGATTTTCAGTGACATTTGGCATCAGCATCAATCATCATGATTTAAAGATCAAGCTTGGATTTGTTCTTGTTCCAATGATTTTTTATGAAGTTATGGCCCTTGGACTTCCCCATATGGAACAGTATTGCATAGTAAATACTATCTACACTTGTTGATGTTGACAGTGATTGGCTTATATTTTGAAAACTATTGTAAACAGCTAAACAATGTGCTTACCAAAAGTTATAATGATGGCAAGCTCTATCTGCACTAGAATTCTTACAAAATATTGGAGTTATTGTGCTTTATGTGTTAATTTTTTATTTATTGAAATTTTTAGCATTTACATAAAACTGAAAACTGTAGAAGATAGTTAAACAAAGTATTTAACAAATATAATCAGTATGACAAGCTGTATCTCTATTCAAACTTTCAGAATTATCAGTTAACCAATTTAGGAGTTATTGCTCTTGAACTGTTGAATTTTACATTTTGCATTTTTTCTTGATGACTATAGTAAATAGATAAACAATTGTGCAAATTGCAAAAATCATCAGCTTTACCAGTTCAATTTCCGAAAAATAAATTGATGTAGGAGTTAATTTAACTTGCCAAGGGGGATAATGTGTTTTTGCTGCTATGTTCTTCCATCCCTCCTTCTGTCTGTCACAATTTTGTCATAATATCTCAAAAACCATTTGACGTATTAGCCTTGAGCTTTGAGGTTGTATAGATAGTGTTGAGTCGGAGTGCAGTGCACAGGAACCACACTTTATTTATTGAGTTAGCTTGTTTGTCTTGTCTGGAAAACAACTTAAAAAACTGCTAGATAGATATACCTTGGACTTTTTATATGGTTACTTGGTGATGAGAAGAACATTTATTTTTTAGTTATCTTAGTTATTTTTTTGACTGGATGGTTTTATTTTGGTACATGGTGATGATAGAAATGTGTGTGTGTGTGTATTATATACTTATCAGCTAATTCAAAAATTGCTGAAAGTGGCGTTAAAACACCATTCAAACAAAAACAAACAAACAAACAAAAACCAATAAATCATAATGCACTATATTTGAAAATCAATTAAGAATTGAATGCATTCTTTCATTGATGTATGAAAGATCTGACAGTACACACATTTTCATCATAAAGCGCTACCATGCTTCACTGAAAATAATATGATTCGGTTTACATCATGAAGCACTACTGCTCTTCACTGAAACTGTGCTGCAGTCAATACTTTCCTATGTCAATGAAACTTCAAAAGAATATGCATTCAATTCCTATAATTAGATTAGATTTTACATCAATAAGTCGTGGAAATTCAGGTAAATGTGCGTTTTCGTAATGTAACAGTGAAATGTTATGGATGATGCTACAGTACACTGTTTTTTGATGTTTCATTGTGAGTATTGAAAGATCATGTGTTATGACCATATGACTGAATTTGGCCAGCCCTGAGATGAGATAATGATAAAAATTGCATAGAGTTTCAAACAACGTAAATAATAAGAGTTTCAGACAACACAAATAATCAGAGTTTCAAACAACACAAATAATATGTTTATCAATGTTTTGTGACATTGTGACATCCCATTGTTTACTTATTATTTTTGGGATTAAACAAAAAGTGTAGCATGTATTCAGCAACCTAATCTTTACATAAAGGTCAAGAAATGTTTTATTTAACTTGCCCATCGTGCCCGTCGGTCCTTATCTTGACAAAATAGCTTAAAGTCATTTGTCTTCCGGGTGAGTGATTACAGGCTCCTGGTAGCCTCTAGTTGTTGTCACCTTTGTTTATTTATAATCCAGTTGTGACAGAATTCTGAATTCTTCATACAAATATTTTTTTAGTGTGTGAACAGATTTTCTGTCCTTTGTGTCTATCCCTTGTTTACATCTGAAGCTGCAGTACTTTTCTATGTCTACATGAATATACATATAGGGATAAAACATATATTGGATCCTTACTTTATATTGGACTTCTTAGCTGTATATTGTTCTTGGAAATGGCTCACCATTGAGCATTTGGTCTTACCTGGGGAGACTGCACAGATTTAAATCATGCTGAGGTATTGATTAAAAGTTTTAGCTGTGATGGACCTTTATAATTTTCCCAAAGAGTTATAATCTTTAATAGTTCTTAGATATTTTTCAATTGTGGACTTTTGAAGAGGTAAATACGCTTTATATGGACCTTGTAGGATGATATATTGACCAAGGATGAAGTTGGAGGTCAGTATCTTTCTACAAGGTCCATATAAAGCATATTGATCGAAGTAAAAGTCCTTAATGGTTATATTACATACAATTACAATTACTATTACATTTCTTGTTGGAATGCTGACTCATGTACAGATATAAATAATGCATTTATCTGATGCTATTTTCCCTAAAAAGAAAAGACAGTGATAACTTTTATATTATAACACTAAAACAACATACAATCAAGAAACTATAACAGAACTATTAGTGGTGGTGTGCTGTAGACTTGCCATATTGTTTACTAGTATATCAATCAAACTTGAAACCCAGATCTATATTTAGTAACATGCCTAATATATTCATAAAAATAATAACATGTCTCAAATATTTTTTTAATATAGTAACAAGCCTCATATATCCTTAAAAAATAGCAACATACCTGATATATCGTTTAAAAATAGACAGATTTGATTTTTATCTTTTGGTGACAAGTGAAATTAAGGTAATCAATTTCAAGAAATTTACGTGTAATATTACATGTCATATAAAAACTGAACTCCGTGATATAGCTGAAAAATGCTGAAAGTGGTGTTATAAACCATTCAAACAATATCGACCTCATCACATTGTGTATTAGGTGTTTTAACATTAATGATCAAAGATTTAAGAAATTAGAAACTATCATTAGAAAAACTACGCTATGAGGATTGTAATTTTGTTTTGTTTGAGGAATTGTAAGATTTGTTGCCATGGAATAGGAAATGTAATATGAGTTATAACCTGTTGTTAATTTAGATCTGTTTGATTCCTATATAATGTAATGAACATCTTCAAAGAAGGCAAACATTTTCTGATTAATATGCAGTATGATTGAAATTCATTATTATTTTGATTTTACAGTGATTTTCAGACATTACTGTTATTGTCATCAAATTTATTCCAGTTACAGAAAAAAATTGATATTGTAAAAATTTTACTGTCATTATGTAAATGAGGAAAAATTGTTTGGTTGATATTGGGTTGGACAGGTTTCTTTGCCTTCTTTAACATCCACAAGTGTAAGCTAATCCACACAGTGGGCAACTGTTTTATTTATATGTATGGAAAGTCATGATTTTATGTCCCTAGTTTCCCTTGGGGTTATCTAGAAAAGAGGGAACCAGCTAACATTAGTATCCATAGTTCAAGAAACACATTTTACAATAGCTGTTAAATATTTTTCCTGGGGGCAATCTTTCACAAAGGAAATCATTATATTTGCCACAGAAAAGAAAAAAAAAACCATTAAGAATATATGTGTGTACTTAGATTCCCAGTATATTGTAATTCTCAAAAACTGAACCAATACCCATAGGCATATTATGGAATATGAACTAGATAACCTCAAACTGTTATACAAGTTTTCTAAAATAAATTGTTTTGATGTCTGAAAGAACTTTAAATACAATACATTAGTTCCAATTATTTAGTAATGTATTGGGTAACTATTTTAAATGCTGAAATTTCCTAAATTATTGTTGACAGCTGATGCTTATCAACTTTATAATCTGCACTAGAAAAGATATTTCATAATATTTTATGTTCCTTTTATTAAAGCCAAATAACTCGTTCAACAGAATATTCCCATAAAGTCTATTTTTGTAAAAAGAACCCAAATGCAATTTTATTCATTTTCCTCACATGAATGAAATCATTAAAAGAAAATTGATAGATGTTTTAGAAGCTTTTACCAAATTTTATAGTTGGAGAATAACAATATAAGTTACAACACATTTGGTAAGTAAGTGAACCCCATTAAAGTCTGATTGGGTTCATTTTTTATGCGTTTTTGAAAACGTAAAAAGGATTGGAGTTTAATAAAAGGTATTGGAACCATGGTTATATATAGCATCTCTGTTAAGATATTACATTACAGAACAGCTGCTTGCTTTATATACATCATTTATTTTATTTATTTATTTTAGTAGGAATTGAACAAAAAAATAAAAAACCAATACACTCACACTAAAACATAAATTTCACAATATATTATCAGGATGCTTTTATATACAACTTAGAAATCTCATAAAACAAAACACTCACACAAAAACATAAATTTCATAATATTTAACCAGGATGCTTTTATATACAACTTATATAGTACATTTCCACCTGGGACTAGTTTATCTAACGGGATTGGACACTCGCTAAGTCTTCAGTTTAAAAAGTATGATTTCCTTGTTCGCGCGAGACCGGAACGAGATAAAATGAGAACGCAGAAATGACAGCATCTGTAGTACAATACGATACTATTTCAGTTAATATTTGTGCAATTATCATGTGACAGTAAATAATATATTTATTATTTTTTTTTCAATTTTAAGCGTTTTATTTGCTGCATTGTATTATCGTGACCATGTTTTATCATTTAAAAAATATTGAAATCAGCGAAAATAGGGAGCTTGTTTACGAACTTTATACTTTCAGACCATATATCATCATAATGCAAAATTAGACATTTAAAAGGTATAGACCAACCAATTCATCTTTTTTGTCGCATTGCAGCATATATTATTTTTGTTGTAAATCCCCAGTTATCGGATTATGTAGCATGAAATATTAGCACATTTTTCGGGAAGACGGCGCACATTTTTAAAGGGTCCCCTTAAATAAGATCAATCCACGCCTTTATTATGAACGCAGTATTCCTTTTTCTTTCACATTCTAAAAGAATAATGCTTAAAAAATGCACTGAAATAGGTCATAATTGATAACACCATTAATAAGCATACTTTTTTTACCCCTTTTCAAACACTTTTTTCCACAAGGACATCTCCATCCATGTATTTTCAGCTTCTATTTTACAAGAAACTCGTTAATTTTAAATGCAAATGATAAAAAAAAATGCATAATTTGGAATAAGTATTTTTTACAACCCATTCTCTTTTAATTTGACGTACACCTGTTGCAATTGTTATGTAATCACAGGTGTGGTGAACAAATAGTTCAATAAACAACGGTGTCATAAGTTGTCTCAGGGTACACCCTAGGTAGCTTATACCTGTTTCATCATATAAATTGTCTAATTCATGATTCCGATTTTATTTTTACTATCCAATCAGAACGCTCAGTTATAATTACCAGATGTGTAAACAAAGCTTCTGCCATCTTTGTCCCACAAGCAAACTATTTGTACAGTTGTGGGAACGGCATAATTTTCAATCGTTTTAAGAAAATGGTTGTGAATGGGTTACATGTAATTCCGATGAAAGGTACCCAGATTGAATGCAAGGTTACATATTTATACCATTTCCAAGATAAAAAGAGATTTAGGGGAATGTCTTCACTTGAAAACGTGTGGAGGTCCCAATGATCAGCTCAATATTAACAGAATAAATAAACATAAAGCAGCTGCAATCCTTGTAGAGATTTAAGGAACCCTATTATGTGAGAACAATGCCTGCTTAGTCTAAAAAAGAATAAATGATTAGGTGATGGTGTGCACGTCTTCAATTTCAAATGGATTTTATTAAAATTTTAAGTCTGTTGGTGAATCTAACCTAATTCAATTATGATATACAAGAAATAGTACAAGAACAATGGCTCTTTTTTATGTGTTCCCATGTAAAAAACTATAGGATTTATATATAATTATATAATGGATTTAATTAATTGTTAATGAACATTACTTACATAACGTTACATGTATTTCAGATTTATGTTCTTTTTTCGGCTTTGAAATTTGCAGATTCAAAGCTCGGGCAGTACTTTAAACAAAGAAAAAAAAATTCTTTAGTAAACATCGTTTTTTTTTATTTATATTGATACATCTTTATCCAATTAATTAGCAGTTATTGATTTTTCAGCGATCTGTAGATTTGTAGGAAATGCTCTCTGACACCGTATGTAAATACGTGTGCACACACACGGCCCAGTTAAGACAGATTACATTTATAAAATTTAACAGAAAAACATACCCAGCATTACATGTGCAATAGAATTCAGAAAGTTTCTGTTCAGGTCCAATTTCAATACTCTGACTGTGTGGCGATTAACCATTTTCTCATAGATCGCCAGCATCTTGCATGAACAGCAACACTAATGGTACAATTTATTTTAGATATTCGGTTATCGGGAATATAACCCTGGATGAAATAATTCAATCCTTTTTCTAAAACCTTTTTGGTTAAGAAATTACTTTCTGGTAGGTACGAAATATCAATATTTTAAGGAATTTTGTCAAGACAATCAGTAGTAATATTGGCATCATGATGATGCGGAGCCGCCATTTTAAAGAAGCTTGTGGCACATAGAAACAATAACTAAGGAGGTGGAGCTTATCTTCTCATCTCGGAACCATGAATTGGTTAAAGCCATAAACATCAAATAAAATCATACGGTGTGTGTAACTTATTTTAACAAAAACACAGACAGACTTTAAAAAATAAAATGCATAATTAACTTCCAACAAGTCTTTTTAAAATACTTTTGCTATTGACGAGTTTTATGTACTATACATGTGTACACATGTTGATAGAATAGAAAATATACAGGATGAGCCAAAACTCTAATTGCAAAAAAAAAAATCAAAATTGCTCTGTGGCAAGTCTATACATAAAAATTACTTTTTGCAAAAAAATAAAACTTGTATATTACCTCATATAAAAGCAAAGATAAGATTTTATGACACAGTAAGGACAGGGTGATTATCCTTGTAATCAGTTATATCTTATAATGTCTATAGGGTTGTTTTGACTTTCCTTGTGAAATCACTCAGATTTTTTGTTGCTTTATTTCGGCATTCATTGGGACATCCCAGTTATTTCCTGAACTCATTAAGGAAAGTATGTGCACATGTGTTGATGTGTGACACAAGAATAATTATATCCCCGCTTTGGATTTCTTAATTCATTTCTTAATGGGTTTTAAACAAACTTTGGGAAATTGTTATTCATAGTAGGTGCTTGGATGGGATTGATTTTCATGGAAATTGGTCAAGGGGGCCATATTTTTTGGGAGGAGGACTTGGTCAACTTTCATGTACATGTATATTCAGTGTTGTCACACTTTCATTTCTTCATGGATTTTCATGAAACTTTGAGAAATTGTTACTTATTGTAGGTTCTTGGGTAGAAATGATTTTTATCTTGGTTGCACAAAGTGCAGAACCAGGTTATAGTATGGTGAAGTCTGGCAGATGGGCAGGCAGGCCGACGGGGAGGGAATATAGGGTATCTATTTTGTGTAGTCAACTCTTCCTACAGTTTTCAACCCAGATCTCTGAAACTTCACAGAAAGATTGCACATGTGAAGTTGTGCACCTGCTATTATAAAAGTGTTCCAGGATTTTTTTCCTAATTTTCCAGCCTTGGGAACTTTGTCATTTTTCAGAACATTTGCAGCAGACTGTACCTATTTTGTGTAATCAAGTAATCAACTACTCCTAGAGTTTTCAACCTGGATCTCTCTCTCAACCATTCCCTTTCATACTTATTAAAGAACTTGCTTTCAGTTTGCAACCCCTCAGCCATTTCAGACTTTGTGATTTTTAGGAAAATTTGTCAAGGTGAACCATATTTGTGAAATATTAAACTGATCTCAGTGCTGTAGTTATTTTGAAATATTAAACTGATTTCAGTGCCATAGTTATTAAACCCCAGACAACAAAGTTGCACAGGGTATACTGATTTTGATGAGTCTGTCTATCCATCCTTCAACCTTCCATCCATCATGCCTGTTCTTTAAGCACAGGGTATACTGATTTTGATGAGTCTGTCTATCCATCCTTCAACCTTCCATCCATCATGCCTGTTCTTTAAGCACAGGGTATACTGATTTTGATGAGTCTGTCTATCCATCCTTCAACCTTCCATCCATCATGCCTGTTCTTTAGGCACAGGGTATACTGATTTTGATGAGTCTGTCTATCCATCCTTCAACCTTCCATCCATCATGCCTGTTCTTTAAGCACAGGGTATACTGATTTTGATGAGTCTGTCTATCCATCCTTCAACCTTCCATCCACCATGCCTGTTCTTTAAGCACAGGGTATACTGATTTTGATGAGTCTGTCTATCCATCCTTCAACCTTCCATCCATCATGCCTGTTCTTTAAGCACAGGGTATACTGATTTTGATGAGTCTGTCTATCCATCCTTCAACCTTCCATCCATCATGCCTGTTCTTTAAGCACAGGGTATACTGATTTTGATGAGTCTGTCTATCCATCCTTCAACCTTCCATCCATCATGCCTGTTCTTTAAGCACAGGGTATACTGATTTTGATGAGTCTGTCTATCCATCCTTCAACCTTCTATCCATCATGCCTGTTCTTTAAGCACAGGGTATACTGATTTTGATGAGTCTGTCTATCTATCCTTCAACCTTCCATCCATCATGCCTGTTCTTTAAGCACAGGGTATACTGATTTTGATGAGTCTGTCTATCCATCCTTCAACCTTCCATCCATCATGCCTGTTCTTTAAGCACAGGGTATACTGATTTTGATGAGTCTGTCTATCCATCCTTCAACCTTCCATCCATCATGCCTGTTCTTTAAGCACAGGGTATACTGATTTTGATGAGTCTGTCTATCCATCCTTCAACCTTCTATCCATCATGCCTGTTCTTTAAGCACAGGGTATACTGATTTTGATGAGTCTGTCTATCCATCCTTCAACCTTCCATCCATCATGCCTGTTCTTTAAGCACAGGGTATACTGATTTTGATGAGTCTGTCTATCCATCCTTCAACCTTCCATCCATCATGCCTGTTCTTTAAGCACAGGGTATACTGATTTTGATGAGTCTGTCTATCCATCCTTCAACCTTCCATCCATCATGCCTGTTTAAGCACAGGGTATACTGATTTTGATGAGTCTGTCTATCCATCCTTCAACCTTCCATCCATCATGCCTGTTCTTTAAGCACAGGGTATACTGATTTTGATGAGTCTGTCTATCCATCCTTCAACCTTCCATCCATCATGCCTGTTCTTTAAGCACAGGGTATACTGATTTTGATGAGTCTGGCTATCCATCCAACCTTCCATCCATCATGCCTGTTCTTTAAGCACAGGGTATACTGATTTTAATGAGTCTGTCTATCCATCCTTCAACCTTCTATCCATCATGCCTGTTCTTTAAGCACAGGGTATACTGATTTTGATGAGTCTGTCTATCCATCCTTCAACCTTCCATCCATCATGCCTGTTCTTTAAGCACAGGGTATACTGATTTTGATGAGTCTGTCTATCCATCCTTCAACCTTCTATCCATCATGCCTGTTCTTTAAGCACAGGGTATACTGATTTTGATGAGTCTGTCTATCCATCCTTCAACCTTCCATCCATCATGCCTGTTCTTTAAGCACAGGGTATACTGATTTTGATGAGTCTGTCTATCCATCCTTCAAACTTTTATCCATCATGTCTGTTCTTTAAGCACAGGGTATACGGATTTTGATGTGTCTGTCTATCCATCCTTCAACCTTCCATCCATCATGCCTGTTCTTTAAGCACAGGGTATACTGATTTTGATGAGTCTGTCTATCCATCCTTCAGCCTTCTATCCATCATGCCTGTTCTTTAAGCACAGGGTATACTGATTTTGATGAGTCTGTCTATCCATCCTTCAACCTTCTATCCATCATGTCTGTTCTTTAAGCACAGGGTATACTGATTTTGATGAGTCTGTCTATCCATCCTTCAACCTTCCATCCATCATGCCTGTTCTTTAAGCACAGGGTATACTGATTTTGATGAGTCTGTCTATCCATCCTTCAACCTTCCATCCATCATGCCTGTTCTTTAAGCACAGGGTATACTGATTTTGATGAGTCTGTCTATCCATCCTTCAACCTTCCATCCATCATGCCTGTTCTTTAAGCACAGGGTATACTGATTTTGATGAGTCTGTCTATCCATCCTTCAGCCTTCTATCCATCATGCCTGTTCTTTAAGCACAGGGTATACTGATTTTGATGAGTCTGTCTATCCATCCTTCAACCTTCCATCCATCATGCCTGTTCTTTAAGCACAGGGTATACTGATTTTGATGAGTCTGTCTATCCATCCTTCAACCTTCCATCCATCATGCCTGTTCTTTCAGCACAGGATATACTGATTTTGATGAGTCTGTCTATCCATCCTTCAACCTTCCATCCATCATGCCTGTTCTTTAAGCACAGGGTATACTGATTTTGATGAGTCTGTCTATCCATCCTTCAACCTTCTATCCATCATGCCTGTTCTTTAAGCACAGGGTATACTGATTTTGATGAGTCTGTCTATCCATCCTTCAACCTTCCATCCATCATGCCTGTTCTTTAAGCACAGGGTATACTGATTTTGATGAGTCTGTCTATCCATCCTTCAACCTTCTATCCATCATGCCTGTTCTTTAAGCACAGGGTATACTGATTTTGATGAGTCTGTCTATCCATCCTTCAACCTTCCATCCATCATGCCTGTTCTTTAAGCACAGGGTATACTGATTTTGATGAGTCTGTCTATCCATCCTTCAACCTTCTATCCATCATGCCTGTTCTTTAAGCACAGGGTATACTGATTTTGATGAGTCTGTCTATCCATCCTTCAACCTTCCATCCATCATGCCTGTTCTTTAAGCACAGGGTATACTGATTTTGATGAGTCTGTCTATTCATCCTTCAACCTTCCATCCATCATGTCTGTTCTTTAAGCACAGGGTATACTGATTTTGATGAGTCTGTCTATCCATCCTTCAACCTTCCATCCATCATGCCTGTTCTTTAAGCACAGGGTATACTGATTTTGATGAGTCTGTCTATCCATCCTTCAACCTTCCATCCATCATGCCTGTTCTTTAAGCACAGGGTATACTGATTTTGATGAGTCTGTCTATCCATCCTTCAACCTTCTATCCATCATGCCTGTTCTTTAAGCACAGGATATACTGATTTTGATGAGTCTGTCTATCCATCCTTCAACCTTCCATCCATCATGCCTGTTCTTTAAGCACAGGGTATACTGATTTTGATGAGTCTGTCTATCCATCCTTCAACCTTCCATCCATCATGCCTGTTCTTTAAGCACAGGGTATACTGATTTTGATGAGTCTGTCTATCCATCCTTCAACCTTCCATCCATAATGCCTGTTCTTTAAGCACAGGGTATACTGATTTTGATGAGTCTGTCTATCCATCCTTCAACCTTCTATCCATCATGCCTGTTCTTTAAGCACAGGGTATACTGATTTTGATGAGTCTGTCTATCCATCCTTCAACCTTCTATCCATCATGCCTGTTCTTTAAGCACAGGGTATACTGATTTTAATGAGTCTGTCTATCCATCCTTCAACCTTCTATCCATCATGCCTGTTCTTTAAGCACAGGGTATACTGATTTTGATGAGTCTGTCTATCCATCCTTCAACCTTCCATCCATCATGCCTGTTCTTTAAGCACAGGGTATACTGATTATGATGAGTCTGTCTATCCATCCTTCAACCTTCCATCCATCATGCCTGTTCTTTAAGCACAGGGTATACTGATTTTGATGAGTCTGTCTATCCATCCTTCAACCTTCTATCCATCATGCCTGTTCTTTAAGCACAGGGTATACTGATTTTGATGAGTCTGTCTATCCATCCTTCAACCTTCCATCCATCATGCCTGTTCTTTAAGCACAGGGTATACTGATTTTGATGAGTCTGGCTATCCATCCAACCTTCCATCCATCATGCCTGTTCTTTAAGCACAGGGTATACTGATTTTGATGAGTCTGTCTATCCATCCTTCAAACTTTTATCCATCATGTCTGTTCTTTAAGCACAGGGTATACGGATTTTGATGTGTCTGTCTATCCATCCTTCAACCTTCCATCCATCATGCCTGTTCTTTAAGCACAGGGTATACTGATTTTGATGAGTCTGTCTATCCATCCTTCAGCCTTCTATCCATCATGCCTGTTCTTTAAGCACAGGGTATACTGATTTTGATGAGTCTGTCTATCCATCCTTCAACCTTCTATCCATCATGCCTGTTCTTTAAGCACAGGGTATACTGATTTTGATGAGTCTGTCTATCCATCCTTCAACCTTCCATCCATCATGCCTGTTCTTTCAGCACAGGGTATACTGATTTTGATGAGTCTGTCTATCCATCCTTCAACCTTCCATCCATCATGCCTGTTCTTTCAGCACAGGGTATACTGATTTTGATGAGTCTGGCTATCCATCCAACCTTCCATCCATCATGCCTGTTCTTTAAGCACAGGGTATACTGATTTTGATGAGTCTGTCTATCCATCCTTCAAACTTTTATCCATCATGTCTGTTCTTTAAGCACAGGGTATACGGATTTTGATGTGTCTGTCTATCCATCCTTCAACCTTCCATCCATCATGCCTGTTCTTTAAGCACAGGGTATACTGATTTTGATGAGTCTGTCTATCCATCCTTCAGCCTTCTATCCATCATGCCTGTTCTTTAAGCACAGGGTATACTGATTTTGATGAGTCTGGCTATCCATCCAACCTTCCATCCATCATGCCTGTTCTTTAAGCACAGGGTATACTGATTTTGATGAGTCTGTCTATCCATCCTTCAAACTTTTATCCATCATGTCTGTTCTTTAAGCACAGGGTATACGGATTTTGATGTGTCTGTCTATCCATCCTTCAACCTTCCATCCATCATGCCTGTTCTTTAAGCACAGGGTATACTGATTTTGATGAGTCTGTCTATCCATCCTTCAGCCTTCTATCCATCATGCCTGTTCTTTAAGCACAGGGTATACTGATTTTGATGAGTCTGTCTATCCATCCTTCAACCTTCTATCCATCATGCCTGTTCTTTAAGCACAGGGTATACTGATTTTGATGAGTCTGTCTATCCATCCTTCAACCTTCCATCCATCATGCCTGTTCTTTCAGCACAGGGTATACTGATTTTGATGAGTCTGTCTATCCATCCTTCAACCTTCCATCCATCATGCCTGTTCTTTCAGCACAGGGTATACTGATTTTGATGAGTCTGGCTATCCATCCAACCTTCCATCCATCATGCCTGTTCTTTAAGCACAGGGTATACTGATTTTGATGAGTCTGTCTATCCATCCTTCAAACTTTTATCCATCATGTCTGTTCTTTAAGCACAGGGTATACGGATTTTGATGTGTCTGTCTATCCATCCTTCAACCTTCCATCCATCATGCCTGTTCTTTAAGCACAGGGTATACTGATTTTGATGAGTCTGTCTATCCATCCTTCAGCCTTCTATCCATCATGCCTGTTCTTTAAGCACAGGGTATACTGATTTTGATGAGTCTGTCTATCCATCCTTCAACCTTCTATCCATCATGCCTGTTCTTTAAGCACAGGGTATACTGATTTTGATGAGTCTGTCTATCCATCCTTCAACCTTCCATCCATCATGCCTGTTCTTTCAGCACAGGGTATACTGATTTTGATGAGTCTGTCTATCCATCCTTCAACCTTCCATCCATCATGCCTGTTCTTTAAGCACAGGGTATACTGATTTTGATGAGTCTGTCTATCCATCCTTCAACCTTCCATCCATCATGCCTGTTCTTTAAGCACAGGGTATACTGATTTTGATGAGTCTGTCTATCCATCCTTCAACCTTCTATCCATCATGTCTGTTCTTTAAGCACAGGGTATACTGATTTTGATGAGTCTGTCTATCCATCCTTCAACCTTCCATCCATCATGCCTGTTCTTTAAGCACAGGGTATACTGATTTTGATGAGTCTGTCTATCCATCCTTCAACCTTCCATCCATCATGCCTGTTCTTTAAGCACAGGGTATACTGATTTTGATGAGTCTGTCTATCCATCCTTCAACCTTCCATCCATCATGCCTGTTCTTTAAGCACAGGGTATACTGATTTTGATGAGTCTGTCTATCCATCCTTCAACCTTCCATCCATCATGCCTGTTTTTTAAGCACAGGGTATACTGATTTTGATGAGTCTGTCTATCCATCCTTCAACCTTCCATCCATCATGCCTGTTCTTTAAGCACAGGGTATACTGATTTTGATGAGTCTGTCTATCCATCCTTCAACCTTCCATCCATCATGCCTGTTCTTTAAGCACAGGGTATACTAATTTTGATGAGTCTGTCTATCCATCCTTCAACCTTCCATCCATCATGCCTGTTCTTTAAGCACAATTCCTCTAACAACTGATCACAATTTTATAAGAATTGGTAGTAATGGACACTATATGTAGTTATATCGACAGGATACAATGTTTTTTGTAGTAGTTATTCCCTCTTAAAACTTAAAATTTATAAAACAACTCATATATGCTGATATTCAGAATCTACTGGTCACATCTTATGGAACTTGATATGTATGTGGGAGTGTGGTGTATGTGAGCATGCTAACCAAGGTCCTTGATGGCATTAGCACAGTCAACACTTTTTTTTTATTGGTCGTTGTATAGTCCCTACGTTGTCAATTGCTTTGAACTGCACAGGTATAAAAATTGACCTTCATGGACAAATAAGGCCTAAATTATCATTTTTTGTGATTGATTATATTGTATAATCCCTATGTTGTCCATTGTTTTAAACGGTATAAAAATTAACATTTACGGACAAATGTAAAGTTGTATTCTCTTTTCATTCTTTTGATCCTGTCTGTTAATATGCGTACAAGTTGTGTACAAGTTGAAGATTAATATACAGCAACCTTAAAGATGTGTTGTTAAATGGTTTTAAAAGCAATGATATAATTATTGGTTTCATTATTAGAAATAGAATTTCACTGCCATGAAAGAAAATGTATTTTATGTGGATTCTGTCGCCAATTAGCAATATTTGACTTTGAATTTTTATAATGAAATGAACACATTATTGCAGTTAGTGATCTCAGCATTTTAATGACTTTAAATTTCTTGTTTTCAACAATTCAAAACTGTATAGCAAGCAGAAATAAACCCTCATCCATGCATATGAAGGTAGTGCTTGCGGTTGACCAATTAGCAATATCTAAATTTTCACTCAATTAAAAACAGCAAGTGAAGGCTTCCGACATTGAAGCCCTGTATAATAATGGGCAGAAACTATATCGTTATTGTTAGTGATGAAATTTCATTGTAAGTCTTGTAAAAAATTAAAACCCTTTCTAAGCTTCAGTGTAATTTTAATACATATAAAATTGTTATGTATGAACTACACACAAACTTTTGTTTGAAAATTAATTCTGATTTTTAATTAAAAAAATCTTAAATTTTGCTCAATTTTAGACAATTCAAAGTTTGTACTTTGAGCCGTTAATAATGCCAAAAGTTCAATTACATGTACTTTAATTGTCAGTTCTTTTTAAAGTTTTTTTGAGAGTGTTTGCAATGGCCATTGAGTTTTCCAGATATTGTAAAAACTCAATTTAATCATTTGGTAGATCTTACAATGAGTTACTGAGTCAAACCAGGGCAGTTTAGTTCATGGTGTTAAACTGGGTTAATCAGGTGTTTGTTAAGAAACCAAGTTTTGAACATGCATCCATGAGAATTGTGGATTGGTGTGCATAATCTGCATCTCATTAATTTAGAAAAAAATCTTAGAGCACAAATACAAAACTGATATCATCTATTTTTATCTCCCGCGACGACATGTCAGGGGGCATTAAGTTTCACTCGTGTTCGTTCGTCCGTCTGTCTGTCCGTACGAATTTCCGTCGAGCTTTTCTCAGAAACCGTACATGAGAACAATTTGAATTTTGGCAGGGTTGTTCAGTATCACAAGTTGTACGTCCTAAGCGACTTTCAGACCTGTTGGACAACTACTTCCTGTTTGGCTCTTCATTTGTACATAAATATGTCTGTCTGTACGTACAAATTTCTGTCAAGCTTTTCTCAGAAAACTTACATGAGAACATCTCAGAAACCATACATGAGAACAATTTGAAATTTGACAGTGTGGTTCAGTATCACAAGTTGTACGTCCTTAGCAACTTTCAGACCTGTCAGACAACTACTTCCTGTTAGGAATTCATTTAGCAAGGGCATCTGTGTCCCATGGACACATTCTTTGATTTTTTCATTCAGACTTTATATTCTTTCTATGTGACTGATGAATCAGCATGAAAAAGCCAAAGCATACAAATGGAATTTTTATGCCCCCGCAACAACATGTCGGAGGACATTAAGTTTTACTAATGTCCGTCCGTCTGTATGAATTTCCCTCAAGCTTTTCTCAGAAACTGTACATGAGAACAATTCGAAATTTGGCAGGGTGGTTCAGCATCACAAGTTGTACGTCCTAAGTGACTTTCAGACCTGTCGGACAACTACTTCCTGTTTGGGACTTCATTTGTAAGTAAAGATATCAGTCCGTAGGTACTAATTTCCATCAAGCTTTTATCAGAAACCGTACACGAGAACAATTTGAAATTTGGCAGGGTGGTTCAGTATCACAAGTTGTATGTCCTAAGCAACTTTCAGACCTGTCTGAAAACTACTTCCTGTTTGGGACTTCATTTAGTGGGGGCATCTGTGTCCCATGGACACATTCTTAATTTTTTTTTTATTACATTTAAAGACTATTAATATTATTCATTTTGAAGTGACAGTGTTGAATGAAAGTTCTGGTATCTTGAGAAAGGAAAGAAGCATTTCAGATAAGACCACAGTCATATATAATAGGTCACCTTTTTCAAGGAAAGGGCTGAGTGTCTACAGAGTAGAGAATTACTTTAGCTACAAAATATAAAAATATAAATATATCTTGTAGTTTAAGTAATTCTCTACTCTCAATATTAAGGTCCAATGACTATAACCTTTAAAGTTTTTCATAAGGGCATTTCCTCAGTAACCATGTATTGTAGGTTGACAATATTTGGTATACCCTTAGAGTAGGTGTCACCTGACCTTGACCTCAGTTTCATCATCTAGTGACAGCATTAAAGTTTTTAACTCACCTGACCCAAAGGGTCAGTGTGAGCTATTCTCATCACTGGCATCCATGGTCGTGGGCGGCGTCGTTAACTTTTCACATTTCAATCTTCTTCTTCAAAACTACTTGGCCAATAGGAACCAAACTTGGCCGCAATGTTTATGGGGTGGTTCTTTTGAGTTTTTGGTGATGATCTAATATGAAACATGGCTGCTAGGGCCATTACTGGGTTCTGATTAGCTGAATTTCAAAAATCTTTTATCATAAAATGCTTGGCCGATTGATTTGAAATATTGCAGAAATGTATCTTAGATGGTCCTCTAAAAAGTTTGAGTTTTTTGTGCCAATCCAAGATGCCCACCATCACAGGACATAGTGTAACAAAGGACCCTATGGGAAAAAATACAAACAAGTTCTTCTCTGAACCTGTTCCACACAATGAAGCCAAATTATAAAGAAATGAAGGTTGGATAGTTATGGTATTATTTTGAGTTTTTCGAGCCAATAGCAAATTGAACATGGTTTCCAGGGCCACTAATGCATTCTGATTGGCTGAAATTTCAAAAATCTTCTTTTTTTTACAAACCTCGTTGCAGATTGATTTGAAATATTTGAGTTTGAGTTTTTTGTTTCGATCCAAAATACAAGATTGCTGCAACTATGGAACATCACTTAACATACTAACCTATGAAAAAACATAAAATGGCTTCTTCTCAGGAACTGTCTTACAAATTGCTTCTGATTGGAAATTCAACATGGCAACATTTATAGAAACAGCATCTTCACATAAACTCTTTAGCATTTAACATCAAAATTTGCAAGAAAATTCATGTCTCTTAAAAAGCTTGTGTAAGTCAGGTGAGAGATACAGGCTCTTAAGTTTGAGAAGTTGAGATCCTCTATTACTATATATGATAGTATAACAATATTTGGTATATAGATTACCGATGAATAGTACATGACAGTCTGGTAGGCCTGACCATGACTTCAATTTCAAGGACCAGTAGCTATACTTTCAACTTTTTAGGTTTCCCATTAACCCTGCATGGCATGATGGGAGTTGTTGGTATATAGGTTGTTCATCTGCAATACATGAGTCTGGCAGGTGTCGCTTGACAACTTTTTAATTAGTGACTGTGTTAGAATTATGTAAGATAGGTATTTAAAATAATGACAATAAGTTGCTCTTTATATGTTGCTCATGAAGTAATTTTATTTCACTACTCACTGATGCTGAATGTAGTACAGACTGTGTCTGTACTTGTACCCCATCCCTAGAGTTTCCATGGATTTGTAGTTATCTTCCATGGAATTCCATGGATTTATTTCCATGGAGTATTGGAACATAACTTTACATGGTTTGCCATGGAAAAAAAGAAAAAAATTAGCATGGAAATAAATTTACTTATTCCATGGAATTCCATGGAAAGTTATGTTCCAATACTCCATGGAAACTTGTCCATGGCATTGAACTCATGGAAACTTGTCCATGGAAATCCATGAAATTCCATGGACAAGTTTCCATGGAGTATTGGAACATAACTTTCCATGGAATTCCATGGAAAACCATGTAAATTTATGTTCCAATACTCCATGGAAATAAATCCATGGCATTCCATGGAAAACCCAATATTATTTTCCATGGCATTGAACTCATGAAAAATAATATTGGGTTGAATTCAAGGACTGTTTACATGCAATAACTGCAAATAAAAAGGTCATCAGGTGAATTTATCCCTCCCTGACAATTCCTCAGATGCAAACAGTTCTTTGCCAGGAAGCGGGTTGATTATCTGTACATGTACTTGATGATGCTGCTTTTTGTAACTCTGTCAGCACAAGGTCATTTGCAATTTTTTCCAATTTGGCCTAAAATAAATAACAAATTAAATACATGGAAATCCAAATTTTATTACAATTTTAAAACTCGTACAGTAAATGTTGTATATGTAAGTTAATAATGTGCTTATTTTAGAAGAGGTTCATATATTAAATAATTATGATAATGGCAAAAATATTTATCAGTGTTAATATGTGTATTAATATATACAAGTCTAAACAAAGGGTTGCACTAAGACGTGCTAAGTACCCCACTTGACCATTTGGAAAACAGGAAGTAGATGGTCGACTGACCTGGAAAAGAGGCACGTTACAACTCATCATACTATTAAGCTGTGTACCAAATTTGAAGTCTTCTGTAGAAGCCGAGAAATCTGTTACAAAAAATTGTCTATTTTAACCCATAAACTATAGGTACATTACATTAGTACATGTATGTGAATAAATTACTTTTAATAGTACAGTATGTTAAAAGAAATGAACATGTTTAAAATACCATAGACTATATTTTCACTGTCCTCTGTCATGTCTATTGATGGCTTGGTTTTCATTTTTTTGTTTGTTATTTGATTTAGATAGGTCTTTCTTCCTTTTTTTGCTAGCTAATTCTTCAGCACGTTCAGCAACATTTTCTATGTCATGTTGAACTTGATTGAAGTTGTAGTTCATCTATCAAACGCTTAAATGAAGGTCCTGCCAGAATATCTGTCAGTTCATGTTTAGTCTTCTCATCTGCACCAAATGAAACAAATTATATTTAGTCATTTATTTATTTGTTAGTTTAATGAGAGATTGGTTTGAAAGTTAATTAGTTGATTACAATATATGCATATGTATTTATCCAATTTGAATGCGATTGCACAAACCATTGAATTTGTTAGTTGGAAAGAGGGGCTGGATTTTTTTTAAATTAAATTCTTTACCAGTTAATTCTCAGATTAATTGGATCATGCCCAAAGATCATTTTTTGGAAAAGTATAAAATAACTTGAATATTATCAGATTATTTAATCCCCAAAATATAAAATAATAATATATAAAATAATGCTGATATTGAAAAAAAAAATTTTGTCTTGACACCTTAAAAAAATCTTTAAAAATTTCCGTGCTTTGCGCTGAAAATAATTGTCTGAACAGAACAAAAAACCAAGGTTCCCCATTCAAGTTCGAAGTTTAGAATTGTTTATTTACAAAACCATCTAATAATAAATGTTAGCAAACTAAATCTGCTATAGTAATTTTCAACAAATATGGTCGGTAGTTACTTATTGACACTTGAAATTTCTTTATGTCAATTGTAACGCCCACAACACAATTTTCCGTCAAAAAGTTATGGGCACGTTGATAATACCAAAATAGGTGTCAAGTGTTAAACCAACAAAATTAATGATTGATATTTTATAATTGTTTATTTACTAAACCATCTAATAATAAATGTTAGCAAAATAAAAATTAATCTGCTATAGTAATTTTCAACAAAAATGGTTCAGTAGTAGTTACAAATTGACACTTGAGATTTCTTTGATTATGTTTCTGGACGTCTCGGCCATACTCCGTTTGTCCATAGTACACTTCGTCCATAGATCAAATCGGCCATAGTCAATTCAGCCATATTAGATATATTAACTGTATACAGTTATTACAGGGTATCGTAATTAGCATGATTAAACTTTTGAAATAAATGTAATATTAATGTTATCTTGCATAAAATAGCGTAAATATTTTTCAAAATTTTTAATTTGTTGATTTCATTTTCTGGTCTCGCCTTCTGGTGCGGGAACTCCTGGCGAATATAAATCACCAACTGCTCGTAGGAAGTCTGATGTTCGTGCTTAAGGACTACTCAAAATTACTTGACTGAGAACAATATTAAAAGAAAGAGTTGGCCAGCACAGTCACCAGACATTAATATAATAGAAAACGTGTGGTTATTTATTAAAAGAAAACACACTCGCGCCGGAACAATAACATCAAACGGTAAATTGTATGATGAAATTTTTCGTACCTGGATGAACATTCTCCTCTGTTTGTTCAGAGCTTGTATATTTAGTCAATCCCCAAAAGGATTATGAATGTTATTAGGCTTAAAGGACATTTGATTAAATATTAAAGGTATGTGATTAGAAATGTTCTTTTTTGTTGGTTCATTTGTTTTTGCATGATGTTTAAAATGTGATCATATTTTCTAAGCGGAAAGGCAACGTCACCATTGTGACCGAATACTTTTGGCACGTCTCTGTATAAATAAATCTGTTGTCGTAATTTTCCACAAAAAATTGTTCGATAGTGACTTATTGACACTCGAAATATGCTTATGTCAAATTGTAACGTCCACAACACACACTTCCTGTCAAAAATAACGATAGTTCATAATTTGCAATATTCGACGATTATCGTGTACACATTCGTAGTAATTTTGAGTTTAAAAATATGACTAATGAAGAATTATTGCCTCTGATGACAATAATAACATAACAATAAGCTATATGGATTTAGAGTTCGGACATTACGATGCTTGACAGACACGCTACTTACCGTCCAGTCTTCCATCCTCTTCAGCATTCACACAAATAAATGACGTAATATACAAAAGGCGTTACTACGCATTAAAAAAGGCGCGAAAAACTAGCTCGTACTAGTTAGATCCCATAAGGCATAACGAGTTGCAGTTTTTGTGACAATGTTTTAGTCGAAAGATTCCATGATGTTCCATGCAAAAATTTTTCTAAGTCCAAAGATTCCATGATGTTCCATGCTTAATTTGATTAAAGTTCTACTTTCCATGATAGTTTCCATGTATTAAAATTTCCAAGTCCATTTCCATGCCATATCAATTTCTTTTTCCATGGAATTCCATGGAATTTTTGCCATGGTTTAATAACTTTCCATGGAAATATATTTCTCACCGCTCAACATGGACAATTTTCCATGGAATTCCATGGAAAACCATGGAAAATTATTTATTTTAACATGGAACAACCTATTATCATGGAAACTCTAGGGATGGGTCATAATTTATTAGTATTACAGCCATTAGTAGAATATAGTCTTTAGTTTAGTTAAGTCTTTAGAATAGTTATTGCTAAGAGTATATTTTTTCACCAAATATGTGAAAATTTGTTACTCTTTAATAATATGATGACCTAGTGATGTCAGTAATGTACACATTTTTTAACTATATGCAGATGTGGGTAATACATGATAGTTTTTTTTCATTTGCAATTATCCTCATTTATTGGTGTTATTATGACATCCAGGTTTTATTTGTGGCACAAGCCTCACCGTAGATTATGTTGCAAGAACTTGGAACTTGTGCAGTCCTTGTCAATAAATGGTGGTTATTTAAAAGAGGCCAGTGTATAATTCTCTCCAGAGATTAAGTAGATGATTTACCAGGGTATAACTCATATTCATCCGACGATTTTTATCTGTATAAATTCTCTATGATTACCAAATTCACACTTGGTTAGACACAGATCTTTGACCATGATTTCACCAAGTCCTTCATAGTATGATTCAATTTCCGATGTCAGTAGTGTCCTTTATTGGACATCAGTAAAAACATGATCATTAACTTTCTATCCATTACAGTCACTGGCAGCTTAATCTTTTTTATAAGAGTTAAAGTTTATATCTATTAAAATTGAAAGACATGGAGATTAGGAACTAATACCAAATTCCTGCAGTGATCAAGAATGAGGTAAAAATATCAAATCCGGGGAAAAAGCCTTTTATCTCTAAAATAGTTAAAGATATTAAAATACTGCATTCATTGGAGGAGTAATTGCCTTTTAAGACACTTTCTCATTTTTTTACTGTTATTTTTAAAACTATTAGACAGAAAAAAAACTAAAAAGCAAAAAAATATTAGCAATACCAGATCTACAAAAAAGTCAACACAAAAATTGTCATACTTCTCATAGTAGATATTGCCCTTAAATGTCTAATTTTGTTGTATTTTAACATTTTTGAAATAATTGCCTTGAAAACTAAAATAAATAATGAGAAACTGTAAAGAGAAAAAGTATTAGCAAAGCAATGTGTAAAACAAACATTATAAAATTGTCAGTTATCTCCTTATAGGAGTTGTTGCCCTTGAATGACTGTTTGTATGAATTATATTGGGTGTTTTTTTGGTTATTATCTTGAAAATGTAATAGATTACACTGCTGTTAGACTTATAGCAATATACTTACATACTTGGGGAAAACAGACAAGATTATCATGTTCTTACATCAAGATCAAGAATGTTTTCCCATCAACGTGTGAAAGTACATATTTCTTCCATCAACCAACATCTTTCAAATCACAATAACCTATAGACTCTCCATTGTAAGTTTAATATCGGACATTCATTGTTTGTTTGTTGTACCCCACTTTAGCGTCAGCTGCGGCATCCATCTTTACACTTTCTCTTATACGCAACTCAACTTACATTACTGAATGGAATTTAATGAAACTTACACAGAATCTTTGTCGCATAATGCCATTTTGCACCTGATATCTAACATTTTGATCAGAATAACATTTGGGGTTTCCTATAGAATAAAATGGATTTTGCCATTCTTTGAAAAGGGGGGAGAAGGCTGGGTAACCCTGTTTTATCTGCAACTCCACCTACACCACTGAATGGAATTTGATGAAGCTTTGACAGAATCTATGTTACTAAATGCAATTGTGCACCTGATATTTCACATTGTTATTGGAATGATATTTCGGGTTCCTCATAAAATAACATGAACTGCCATTCTTTTGATATAGAGGGTACTTGTTTTGTGTAATCAACTCCGTCTACCCAGATGTTTTCAAAATTGGGAAGCAGGGTATCAATTAGTGAGTATTGCTTGAAGTTTTTCTAGTTTTAATGTTATTTAATGCAACTTTCAGCTATATAATGGCAGTTTTTATTCGTGGAAGAAGCCAAAGAAAACCTGACCTTCTGTAGGATAACTGGCAATCTTAACTGCCTGTAGTGAGAATCAAACCTGCAACCTCAGTGTTGACAATATAACATCCAATCAAAACACCTGTAACAAGAGCATTAAACAAGAACATTGTTATTTTTAATTTTCTAGTATCAGACGCTTTGATTGGATAAAGCAAAGAGTGTGAGCTCATCTGTACCAGAAATTGGACACTTACAGAAAAATGTTATTTCTGGTTTTTTTGTTTTTTTTAATTTTTTTTTTATTTTAACAAAGAATATGTTATTGGTAATAGATTTACACATTCAAAGAAATACAGGTATTTAATATTTTATCTTGCATAACACTCTCGAAAGAATTTTTTGCAAATTACATCCAGACCAATGAAGAGTGGCGAGATAAGATGTTACACCGAATTAATCGCCAGGAAATTGACAGATTCTTTGGAAATTTAAATCTATTACTACCAAAAAACCATTTGTTAATGTTTGTATTCAAATGAATTTTTAGGTGTGTGTAAAACATACATATAAAGACACTTGTTGATTAATTTGGTGTAACATCTTATCTTGCCACTCTTCGTTGGTCCGTTGGTCCGGATGTAATTTGCAAAAAAATTCATTTTTATGACACCTGTTATCTGTAATGTTCTACAAAATTGAATAATACATAGAAACATTTAGTGAGTTATTGGCACAGATCTGTGTTATTTTAAATAGAATCAATGACTTTTGAGTAATTACAAGAATTTTAAAGATAAGACTGTAATGATAAGGGAAGCTTTTTGTCTCATTATTTTATGTTGCTATTGTCTTTCTTTACTTCCATACTTGTATTTATCATAATGCTGAGCTCATTAATGACTCCCTTAAACAAGCATATAAACATGATCCAAGCCAATAAATTACGTCTATCTGTTTGTCCTTGGAGGATTTATTGTTTGTGATTACTGTATTTTTTAATTGTCAGGTTTTTGTTTGATATATATATATATATATATATATATATATATATATATATAACTTTTTTTATCTTTTGAGGTAGGTTTTTGATATTTGGAATGTTGGTAGATAATATCAAGGCGATGTGTCGCATACCATGGTTGATCACCTTTGACCTTGAACTTTGTCCATAGGTCACATTATTGCATTCTGAATGACAAATTTATGTCCGGTCTGTAATTTTTTTATCGTTTGAGGTAGGCTTTTGATATTTGGAATGTGGGTTGATAATATCAAGGCAATGTCGCATACCGTGGTTGCTGACCTTTGATCTTGAACTTTGATCTATAGGTCACATTATTGTTTTCTGAATGACAAATTCATGTCCAGGCTGTAATTTTTTTATCTTTTGAGGTAGGATTTTGATACATGTATTTAGAATGTCGGTAGATAACATCAAGGCCATGTGTCGCATACCATGGTTAATGACCTTTGACCTTGACCTCAGGGATGGCAGAGCCCACAGAGATGGATACGGTCTCCCTGAAATCTAGTTTTTGCAGCAACAAAATTTTGTTTTTGAACATAATCAATGTTTATATTTTAGAAACCTACTCAGAAGCTGTGAAGATACTAAAAGGAGAATATGTTATCACTGCACTGGAAGAACATAAAATGGACCAAGCAATTATCTTCTGTAGGACCAAAATAGACTGTGACAATCTAGAAAAATATCTGGAAGAAAAGGGAAGAGGTAAGACATTTAAAGCCAGCAATACACATAATAAGGGAATTAATCCTTAAAGGCAAGAAAACTAGGACAAGGTAGGGAATGCTAGGTAAAGGAAAACATGGCAGTGAAAATTTTGACATGGGTATTGGTGACAGTATGAGCAGGATATATGAGAGGAAAAGTTTTCTTTTGCAAAAAAAGGTAAAGAAGAGCAATAAGGCATGACAGATCAACAGATTAGACATAACAAAGGAAAGACATGACAGATGCTCTCCAGACCTCTTGTCAGATATGACATGCTCTCCAAACCTCCAGTCAGACTTGACAGATGCTCTCCAGGCCTCTAGTCAGACATGACAGATGCTCTCCAGACCTCTTGTCAGACATGACCTGCTCTCCAGACCTCTTGTCAGACATGACAGATGCTCTTCAGACCTCTTGTCAGACATGACAGATGCTCTCCAGACCTCTTGTCAGACATGACAGATGCTCTCCAGACCTCTTGTCAGACATGGCAGATGCTCTCCGGACCTCTTGTCAGACATGACAGATGCTCTCCAGACCTCTTGTCAGACATGACAGATGCTCTCCAGACCTTTTGCCAGACATTACAGATGCTTTCCAGACCTCTTGTCAGACATGACAGATGCTCCCCTGCTACTTAGACAAGACTTTGGAAATAAAATAAAGTAGACAGCAGAGAAAGTGAAAAAATTTCAACAAAAACAGGGATCACAAAGTTGTGGCAGTGGAAAAGAAAAGCCACTGTAGGCCATTAGAATATGGCGAGATGGAGGTTAGTCATGTTAGGCCATTAGTGTGTGGTAAGACAGAGAAATGTGCAAGTAATGTTAGGGTGTAGTAAAACAGAGAAATTTGTAAGTCATGACAGGCCATTAGGCAAGGGTAAAACAGAGAAAATTGTAAGTCATGACAAGCCATTAGGCTAGGGTAAGACAAAAGATAATAACAGGTCATTAGGGATATGGTAAGACAGAGAAAATTGTACAATAATGACAGGTTATTAGGGGTATGGTAACCCAAAGAAAATTGTACAATAATGACAGGCCTTTAGGGTATGGTAAGCCAAAGAAAATTGTAAAAATAATGACAGGACATTAGGGGTATTGTAAGACAGGAAAAATTGTACCTTAATGACAGGCCATTAGGGGTATGGTAGGACGATAATGACAGGCCATTAGGGGTATGGTAGGAGGATAATGACAGGCCATTAGTCATTTTGTAAGAGAGAAAATTGTACGATGAAGATAGGCCATAAGGGGTATGGTAAGACAGAGAAAATTGTACAATGATGACAAGCCTTTAGGGGTATGGTAAGACAGAAAATTGTACGATGAAGACATGCCATTAGGGGTATGGTAAGACAGAGAAAATTGTACAACGATGACAGGTCATTAAGGGTATGGTAAGACAAAGAAAATTGTATGATAATGGCAAGCCTTTAGGGGTATGGTAAGAGAGAGAAAATTGTACAATGATGACAGGCCTTTAGGGGTATGGTAAGACAGAGAAAGTTGTACAGTGATGACAGCCTTTAGGGGTATGGTAAGACAGAGAAAATTGTACGATGAAGACAGGCCATTAGGGGTATGGTAAGACAGAGGAAATTGTATGATGATGACAGGCCATTAAGGGTATGGTCAGACAGAAAATTGTACAATAATGACAGGCCATTAAGGGTATAGTAAGACAGAAAAAATTGTACGATAATGACAGGCCATTAGGGGTATGGTAAGACAGAGAAAATTGTACGATGAAGACAGGCCATTAGGGTTATGGTAAGACAGAAAAAATTGTACGATAATGACAGGCCATTAGGGTTATGGTAAGACAGAAAAAATTGTACGATAATGACAGGCCATTAGGGTATGGTAAGACATATAATTGTGAGTCATAATAATTAATCCATTAGGGTGTGGTAAGACAGTAAAGAGTTAAGATCATATTGCATGAACATTACTTACCAGCATATCCCTTTCATATACAAATGTGTTTTCAGTTTCAAATTTTTTTGTGAACTTTCTGCCTTGTCACGTTTTGCTAATTATACACCGCTTCGAACAAGAGGGGGGTATACTGTTTTACCCTTGTCTGTTTGTCCATTCATCTGTTTCTCCATCCATAACAAAAATTTCTGTCACAGTTTTCTAAGCAACTGTAGGATGCAGAAGCCTGATATTTTGAATATATGCCTTATTCTATAGTACCATATGGTGTATAGCCATTTTATGCTCCTTGGTCATCTACTTCATGTTTACCGAATACTAGATTTTGACTCATAGTTGTGAAAGCAGGGCTATCACCAGCAAATGCCCACAGTCCACACTTGTTTATACAATGACAAGCACCAGAATTACAGATGTTCACTACCACTGATTGCTTATGTAAATAAAGCATTAATTGTTAAATCTAAATAGAAAATCCCATAATCCATCTGTCCTTCTATTTCAGACTATGATATGTATGGTAGTGTACAGACAGTAACTAATATTGATGATGTTGTATTTAAAATGAAATTGAATTATAAGTCTTGAATCCATATAATGATAATGGAGTCAGCAGAAGACTTTTTTTTTAATTTCTTGATATCTGTTTTTTTTTAATTTGTGATTTTAACAATGAATATCAATCTAACATTGTGGTACATTCATGAATCAACTTTGTTTAATACAGTCAAACTAATCATTAACAGACAGCACAAATGAGAACATTAACTCATTTTTTTACTTAATAATTTTTTTTTTTCAAATATCTAATTAATGAATAATTCATTAAAAGCTTAGTAACACAGCTGTAATAAAGACATTTGAATAGTAGACATTGCCATATGACTTGTGAAGAATCTAAGAAATTGGCAGCTAAATATTTCCTCTTGGTTTACAAGACATATGCTGCCATCAGGTTTGGTTGACTAATTATAACTGGTAGCCTACTCTTGAACATGAAATACTAAGATGACAAATTTATGGTATGGGGCCGTGTGTTGTATGTGAGCACACTCACTTTGTGGTCTTTGTACGAGTCATGTTCTATTAACTCAAAACCTTTTCAAAATATATGTATGAAACAACTCTTAAGTGCTTCTCCTTAGAAACTACAGATCTGAATTTATGAAACTTGATAAGAATGTGGGCGTGTTGGTTATGAGAGCATGCTCACTATGATTCTTTGATAACAAGTTATTTTGCTTCTTATGGTACAAATAACTGGTGTTTATCTTAAACAATTCAAAAACAACAACAACATAAACTTGATGTTTGGTAAAACAGTTGTATTCACTTATGAAAGGAATTTAATTATTTCTAAATAAAATGGTAGCCCTCTTTTGCAGAATGGTTAAGACAGATAAAAAAAAACTTGATTATAGCTAAAAAAATGCTAAAGTGGTGTTAAAACAAACAAAATTCAGTGAACGCTGTCCTGACCTTAAATGACAATTTGTCCTTGCCTACTGTTAAGTTGATTTGTGCTAATCAATAAATTTGCTATTGTAGGTGTTATTAATAAACTAAACTTTTAAACTGAAAATAAAACGTCACAACAAAAATAAATTGCTATGTTTTTTTAGAGACTCACTAAGTAATCTGTTTCTGTTTTATAACAGCTATGAAATAATATTTACTGGTGTAATTAATATCGTAACATTATACAGATTGTCTGGCAAAGCCATAAAATCCCAACTATATTAAAAGAACTTGAGAAATATATGGAAACGATGTTATAATGTTAGAGAAGAACATAACAACCAGCCATAATCTCTTCAATAGGTACACTGTACAGGTTAAGGTAAGCTTGTGTATCTCATAGCTGTTAATCACAAATCTTTTTTTTTCAGGAAAATTTAGTTGCGTTTGTCTTCATGGTGACAGAAAACCACAAGAAAGGAAAAGTAATCTTGAAAAATTTAAGGTGTGTATATATCAAACCTTCAGATTTGTTGTATAATTTAACATGACCTTTTGTTAATCTTTATAGGTAAAAATGTAGATAGAGCAATGTTTCCATACGCAAGTGTTAAAACAGAAACAACATATGTGCCTTGCATTTGTGAGAGTCAGGGGAAATATAGTGGTCTCATGTCCATAAGTCTGTCTGTCCGTCTGTCTAATTTTTGTTTCCTGATGATATTTCAAAATGCTTAACAGGTACATCTAATTTCAATGAAACTTTGGGATGTTTTAACGTATCAAGTTGGTTAGAAGCCAATCAAATTTTCGGGAAATGTGTTAAATTAAAATAAAAGGCATTTCCAGACAAGAACTCAAAAAGTTTGCATTTAATTTCAAGGAAACTTTTGGATATAGTTTCATATTAGGTGGGTAAGAAGCCTATCGATTTTGAGGGAAATGTGTCACTGACCTCGACTAGGATTTTATAGCAATTTCTTGGTGTATATTGTAATTAATTAAAACCAATTTCAACAAATTTACCGACAATGACGTACATAAATACAATTGATGACATTTAGGTTAATTATTAAGGATTATATCTTTAAAGATCAAGCTGAGCATTTTACAGAAATGGTTTCGATCTTCACACCTTTTACAATCAAATAATCGCCTAAGACGTCATTAATTTTTTGTTATTCATGGTTTTTACAATTGATTTTTACAATTGGGACTGCTTAGTCATTTTTCAGGACATTTGCTGAAGGCGGTACCTATTTTGTGTAATCTATATCCAAAGTGGCCACCACAGTAAAAACAAATATTTTAATTTCGTTTAAATACTCAATACATGAGCAAAGTTGGTTATTTCGAATAACCTAACTTGGTTTTTCAGCACGTGACTGATTGTGACGTCACAATAAGATGTACTGATGACGTTGACTATACATGAGTTATTCCACAAACAACAAGTGACGACTCTAAAATTGTGAATTGCAAATATTATTTGATTACTTGTAAAATATTGTTCTTGTTACTTCATTTTTACTATAGAATTTAAAATATAAGGTTTGTTTTCAATTGTTGGTTAGATTATTGGATATAAACGACTTTGGATCGATTTACGCTGCAACATCAACCGCTTCGCGGTTTATTCAGCATAAATCGACCCAAAGTCGTTTATATCCAATTATCTAACCAGCAATTGAAAACAATCCTTAAATATCTTAACATTGCACCATATAGGAAGTACTTTCCAGATATCATCTAACCCATTAACCAAGTAATGCAGAATATTGCTTGAGTGGTTCTTCACTTGGTGCTAATTGGAAACTTTAGGACTGTATAGGAAAAGTGTTTAAAATTTGTCTTTAATGCCACTTATACAAACAAATATTGTTGAAAAGTTCATGTTGATAAGTCATGTTAGCATTCCAGGCTCTTTTCATATATAAATAACACAGTGTATGATGAACCCAACATAACGTACTGGAATTTTAGCAATTTTTTTTAACTGTAAAAGAACTGATCATACACCATTTTATTTAATATGATACCAGTTTTATTACTTGTAAGCAACGTACCTTCCCAGTTGTGCAGATTGAACTTTGATTTTTAATTTCTTCATTTACTACTAAGGATTGTCCCAATAGTTTTTATCTCACATTAGATCTTTACAGTCTTCTGTCATTATAATAGTTCTATGAAGAACTAAAAATGAATGAATGATATTAGTATTAATACAGAACCATTTAAGTATATGTAAATAGATTCTATTTATACCAGAATCAGAATTGAACTGAGTTTATTGTATATTACTGCAATAAATTAATCCAAACAATATATTGGAAGTTGAACATGCGTTCATTTGTAACTTATAAATTAATAATTTTATGATATAATCAAATTAAAAACTGATTGATAACCAAGATGTTTTGCCTATTGATTTAGCTTAATTCAGAAATAATTCACAGAGGCTGTGGTTTATTATTGTTTTATAACAGGATAAAATAACGACATAAATGACCATCCTGTGTAAAACAATGATAAACCACATTAAAAGAATCTTCTGAAGAAATTATAGTAGGTCATTGTGCAAATTTGTGCTAATAGGACTTTATACCGGTTCCTGTGAAGAATTCTAGTTTTCTATCAAAAATAACTAAATTTTAAAATTGTATTCTGTTGAAATATATGATTAATAATATATATATATACTACTGAAAGCTTTGATGAAAGTTTTAAAGTAGATACAGCTTTGATTACTGTTTGAAAGCTGTGTCTAAATGCTGACTGTAGTTTAAGTGAGCGATGACAGGCTCATCATGTATCATCTGGTCTATATTGACTTATTGACACCAATATGTGTGGACCTACCTCAACACTGATAAGGGTTTGTTATATGAATACCTTTTTGCCCTAACTATATTTTTGTTTTTTATTACAAAAGAATATAGAAAGTATGTTTGTCTTCCTGATGATAGCTTATATGCCCAATAATCATTTAAAGCTTAATTCAAACAAAAATACCGTATTTTTGGGGAATCTCGAAGTACTAATTATTAGGAGTTGGTTTATTTCGATGATCTGTTTTTATTGGTTGTCTCTAATCCTTTAACTACCAAACTAAAACCTATATTTATTATCTGTAAATACTCTGTTTGTTTCTGGATTCAGACTATATGTTTTATTGAAATGTTTTGAAACACCACAAAACCTTTGATATCAGTCAGTTTTGCTGGAAGCCAGATATTTATCAGGATGTAAAAAGCCTGCTAAATGTGTTTTTCATGTCCTTTCTGTATCTATTTTAACACTTTTTAAGAATTGCTGTATAATTTGGTTAAATCTGGGATGATTTATGTCCAAGCAATAATGTTGATGGATATCGTGTATAAAAGTCAATAGGATACTATAATGTTATAGTATGGAGGTGTTTCCGTTCTGAAGCTACTTTTAATTCACTTGTTACTGTAATTGCTTTCATTTCTGTTTGACTAGATGTATCTTCTATACAGGAAAATAAAGTTATTTGAAGTAGAAACTTATTGTATTTTGTTTAAGGTTGTAATAAATATCTACGTATTTGAAAATGAAATTGAGTTTGACATATTATATTTGTTTCTTTTTTTCAGAAAAAATATTCTCAATGTTGTTTATTGCTTTAGAAAATTCATATTTTAGTGTGTTGTAATAATATATCGTATTATTAAGTACAGGTCATTTATTATTCTTAACCGTCTTTCTCTACACTTTGTTCACGACACAGTTTCTGTCACTTTACTTCTTTCTCTAAACCCCCACTGTGTTGACTTCACATTTTCTATCTATCCATGTTACCTCTTTCTCCGCAACCCACCTGTGTTGTCTGCATAGTTTCTGTCAACTTTACCTCTTTCTTTGCATCCCACTTATGTTAACTACACAGTTTCTCTGCACCCCACCTTGTTGACTACACAGTTGTCACTTTACTTCTTTTTCTGTGCCCTATCTTTGTTGAGGTGGGTGATGTTGGTTGAGGTGGGTGATGTAGGTTGAGGTGGGTGATGTTGGTTGAGGTGGGTGATGTTGGTTGAGGTGGGGTGAAGTGTATAGAAACCTGGTAGTCAATATAAGCTGTATCAATCCACTTTATTTATCTCTTTCTCTACACCCCACCTTTCCTTTGTTGACTACGCAGTTTCTATCCACTTTACCTCTTTCTCTACACCCCACCTTTGTTGACTACACAGTTTCTATTCACTTTATCTCTTTCTTTGCACCCCCCCCCCCCCCCCCCCCATGGTTGACTACACAGTTTCTATTCACTTTATCTCTTTCTCTACACCCCACCTTTGTTGACTACACAGTTTCTATCCACTTTAACTCTTTCTTTGCCCCCCCCCCCCCCCCATGGTTGACTACACAGTTTCTATCCACTTTACCTCTTTCTCTACACCCCACCTTTGATGACTACACAGTTTCTATCCACTTTAACTCTTTCTTTGCCCCCCCCCCCCCCCCCCCCCCATGGTTGACTACACAGTTTCTATCACTTTTACCTCTTCATCTTTTTTCTGTTATACAAGTACATTTATTTTTCCAATCTCATGCCTGATGTTGTTATTGTTTCTCATATGACATTGTGACTGAGAGGTGATGCATATAGTTCAACATAAAATTTCCAAAAGTTGGTCATACAAGATTGGTAAATGTATTTATTGATTATTGACAAGGTATACTGTCCTTATATGACAAGGATTCCTAGTTTTCCAATCTATGGTAGGACATTTAAAACAGTTTCCTCTACTATAAGTATGCTGAAACCTTAGCCTCTGGTGACAGGGTATCTTGGACATTCTTTTTGTTGTAATTAAACACTTTTAAAATTTAAATTGTCATGTTGCGTGTTGCTATTTGGTCCACATGCCAGCTTGATCTGATATTGTGCTTTTTGCATATTTTTCATTGTTATACAGTTCAAATGATGCATATTTCATACATAAGTATTTGTTGATAGAAAATAAAATTCATTTTCTTTTGTTTGAATAGTGTTTAACACCATTTAACGACCCTTTCAGCAATTTAGCACCAGTATGGTTGCATCCACTTTTTATTGGAAGGGACATCTAGGGGAAATCCCCGACCTTAACTAGGAATACTTGTCAATTAAGATTGGAGTTGAGCCCACTCTGCCCTCAGTAAGACCGGAAACCTCATTGTTGACAAGCACCTCAGCCACTCAGCCACCCAGTGTTCCATGGTAATCTTTGTTCAGTAAATCTAAGGTATTTCTATTACAGGCAAAGAAAGTGAAGTATCTGATCTGCACAGATGTTGCCGCTCGTGGTCTGGATATATCTGGTCTGCCGTATGGTTAGTATATTTGTATTTAAACATTTCTAAGGTTGTTTACTTGTATGAAATAAAATTGACAACACAATATCACGAAATAATTACGGCGGTTCCTTTAAATATCTATACACCTCACCATAAGTTAAGCAACACCCTATTATTTTCCAGGGATTCATTTAAGATTTTATATATTTTAATATATTTTTAAAGAAATGACAATTTATATATTGAACATTAATAACAAATGAAATATACAAACAACATGTTTATAGGCGCTTTATTTATTGTTTGATGAATAAATGTTCAAAGCAAAGTTATCAAAAAACAGTGAAAATATAACTTTCAATAGTCAAAAAATAAGTTTGATTGCATACTTCAATTTCATGAACTTAAAGTAAACACATCATCACAGGTTAATGTTCAGGGAAAGAAAAGTCACTTTGAAATGTGTTAAACACAAAAATACTCAGTAAGTCGTTTTACCACCACACTTCCAGTACAGTTCATCAACTTTCCTCCTCGTGCTGTTGACTAAATGACAAAGTGTAGCATGTGGTTAATTCTGGCATTCAAAATACATAGTTCTTGGACATTTTGACAAGCAGGTGATCTGTTATTGATTTTATGGCCCATGATATCCCACAAATCTTCAATTGGATTCACATCGGGTGACATGGATGGCCATGGAAGATGCTCAATATATTCCCTTTTGATAACATCACATACAATTGCAGCTTGGTGAGGCCTTGCGTTGTCATCCATAAAGATGGGTCTGTTACCAAGTGCATGATTGTCAAAATGTGGTACATACAATTATAGCGTTAATGACATCATTTCAATATTTCTGCCCTGTAATTGTCCCATTATCATTTCGATATTTCTGCCCTGTCATCATCCCATCAACCACATACAGATTCAGTTTACAGTTGTTTGAAAAGTCTATCCACACAGTAACACCACCACCGCCAAACTGTAGCGCCTAGGATGTTGTTCTGGTTGTAAGCAGTGCCTTGTCTCCAAACGCGCATCCTCCCATCAATTTGACCAAGAAGGAATCTGCTTTCGTCAGTCCAGTGTACTCGTCGCCTGAAATTCGAATATTCCAATAGCGGTGATATCGTGTCTACTCTAAATGTGCTTGGCGATGTCTCTGTGTCAGCAGTGGATGTTTCAAGGGACAATGAGCTCTCAACCTTGCATTGTTTAGGTGCCTGTTAAATGTTTGAACGGCAACTCTGGTTGCAATATTCCAATTGTCACGCAGATATCTTGCAGTGGCTCTATTCCCTTTCAGATGGTTTTGGTGGTCGACATGACCTAGGACGTTCCTGGATAGTTCCATCATCTCAATGGCAATGTGTTGTGGGGATCTCAGTAGATGAGCGGTTAAGGTAGTTCATCTACTATTGATCACATGGTCTGTCAACACTGAGATTGCAGGTTTGATTCTCAATGTGGGCAAGGTGTACTCGATTCCAATCTTAATTGACAAGGATTGCCACCGGTAATCTGCTTCCTCCTCCAATAAAAACTGGACGCCATGATATAGCTGAAAAATTGCTGAAAATGACGTTAAACATCATTCAAACAAACGAGGAGTGTTCTGCTATCTGACGCAAGCTCTGTCCACTATTACGCATTCCAATGATCTGCCACTTCTCAGCTTCACCTAATTTCCGTCTAGGCATTGTAAAAATGTCAAGATAATGTCAAAAAAGACCAGGAGATGAACACTAAATCGTTAAGGAAAACAAGGCTTTTAGGCGTGCTCGACTACCATATGACAAACTGGTTTTGCTATTCAAAGATTTACCTGAGGAGTTAATTAAAGTAACTTTCCTGTGCTCCAATGATGCCTTTAGTACATAAATAACACACAGTTAATATTCATACAGATTTTTTAATTATAAAAAAACAATTGTAGGTGTTGCTTACCATATTGCGAGGTGTAATTTATACTGGCCTAACATGTTACTGAATTTCTAATGACATTTCAGTGGCTACAAGAGGTATAACTAAAAACTACTGTAAAATACCATCTCTTTACAACCAAAATGCAGTTAAAAATGAATGCCAGGTTAGCATCCACAGCAAGCCACTTTAGCTGTATCTGATTTATATCTGACAAATTTGATTTAGCCATAAAATGAGGGAAAAGAAAACATTTTGTAAATCAGTTGTTGCTAATGGTTTTACTTTTCCTAAGAAGCAAAACATTGAGTGATGAAAGAAAAACAATGAATATTATTTTGTTATTAATGCACCTATGTTTGTTTGATAAAAAAAAACTCACAGATAAGATACTTGATGGATAATTACAAAAAGTAGTCAGAGATGCTGTTTTATAAATTTGTGTATTACGATTTTAATTGCTTTGATGGATGTGTTAGTTGTTTTATGGGCTTGTTTATTGTTTATTTTAGCAGAATGTTAGTTACCTGCAGGACAGTATTTTGTTTTTGCCAAGATTTATTTCGTTGTTTATTAGGAAATGTTAGTGTCAATCATACTAAATATCCAACATACACTATTGTAATGGTGATTGGTCATGGTAAAATTATAGTAGATGACAAGTCTCTATCTTATCTACCATTTTTATGTTGGGGCCGCGTTGGCCAAGTGGTTAAGGTAGTTTGTTTACTATTGATCACATGGTCTGTCAACACTGAGATTGCGGGTTCGATTCTCACTGCAGGCAGGGTGTACTCGACCCCAATCTTAATTGACAAGGATTGCCAGTTTTCCTACCGCAGGTCGGGGGTTCTCTCCCCCAATAAAAACTGGACGCCATGATTAGCTGAAAAATTGCTGAAAGTGGCGTTAAAACACCATTCAAACAAACATTTTTATGTTGAAAGGATCAAAGTGTGAAATTTTTAACTTTTTTTTTCATCTGGTTTTAATAGAGATTTTTTCTGTTTTTTGTCTAATACAAAAGTAAAACATGCATATTGATATTTTTTAACTCTGCAATAGTTGTGGTTTTTGTGTTGTGTTGTTTGATTGTTTTGCTGTTGTCAGCTCTGTTGTTTAACTATGGTTTGGTCTGTCTTAAACTAATTTCCTATTATGGAATACTTCTCTTCCATTCTTAGGGGACTCGGTAGCGGAGTCGTTAAGGTAATTCGTCTACTATTGATCACGTGGTCTGTCAGCACTGAGGTTGAGGGTTCAAGTCTCACTGCAGGCAGGGTGCACTCGACTCCAATCTTAATTGACATGTATTGCCAGTTTTTCTACAGCATGTCGGGGGTTTTCTCCGGTTTCTACAGCTTCCTCCCCCTATAAAAACTGGATGCCATGATATCGCTGAAAAATTGCTGAAAATGGCATTAAACATCATTCAAACAAACAAAATAAACCAAATCTTCCGTTCTTTTTTTTACCATTATTCACCTTCCACATGACTTTTGAGGTTATAGTTTGTGGGTAAGAGTAAGAAAGATAATTTTCACCCTTAAATATTTCCTAGTTTTAAATAATTTATCAAAGAAAGCACTTGTCAATACTTATGTAGAAAAATCATGAATTGCAGTTATTTTAATATTTTACACATTGTTTTCACTTTCAGTAATAAATGTGACATTGCCAGATGAAAAACAGAATTATATCCATAGAATTGGACGTGTTGGAAGAGCTGATAGGTAAATGTCATGTGATACCAACAAACTCCTGGCACTCCATGTTGTATCTTTAGCATTTAAATCTTGCTCACTAAATCTGTAAAATGAGATGAAAACTGTACAGAATTGATGGTCATGTTCAATATATATCCTGTTATTTGATAAAGAATATGAATGACACCTAATCCTAATTTATTTAACTTAAATGGATGCCTGCAGATTAGAATAAACTAATAATTGCATACAGGAACTTAAACACAATGTAATGAGAATGGATGGTAGTTACATGCAGATTAAAATAAAAAAGAAATTGAACAAATTACATGGGGGTTATATGGTCAAAATATTTTATATTATTTGCTTAAATAGCAAGATTAGGAATTAGTATGTAACATTGACAACAATAAATATTATTCTTGAATTTTTAAATTTTAAATGTGACTGCATTCAAAATCAATAACTGTTTTTAAATTTGTACTTTAATTCAATAATTTGTAGATAAAGACAAACTATCAATAAACAATTTGGTATTTTGATAATCCTGCTTTAAGTATAATATTTTGCCAAGGTTACATACTGCAAAACTTCAAAATCATTGCTGTTATGTTGTCTGAACCTTGAAAAGAAATATTCTTTTTTTTTTAAATTCCACGATGGTTTTACTCCATATTGACACTGTTTATTTTATATTGGCTTTTAATTTGTTTATTTTTTAACTTGTCACATTTTTAGTTTCATTAGTGAATTTTAGCCCATGTATAAAAAAATTAATCAATTTATTGACCTAAAGTGATTTCATCCCTGAAAATAAATCTTTCTGCTGTTATTTCAGAATGGGACTGGCAATATCACTTGTCGCAACAGTTAAAGAAAAGGTAAGTTGGTAGCAACCAGTTTGTGTGCACTTTATTAGAGCCTTGCCACTTTGTTGTGAATGCCTTATAGTGATCAGTCTGTCCGTCGGTCCGTAATCATGTCTGGTCTATAACTTTTTCGTCTGTTGATATTTGGTAAGTGGAATGTGGGTAAATAATATCAAGGCAATGTGTTGATGACCTTTGACAGGTCAGCAGGGCCCACAGAGATGGATACCATCACACTGATATCTAGCTCTGTAGTCATCATATCCTGATGATAGGAACCAGTTTGTGTGTACACTCATTACAACCTGTTGGAAGGAACCAGTTTGTGTGTACACTCATTACAACCTGTTGGCAGGAACCAGTTTGTGTGTACATTACAACCTGTTGGCAGGAACCAGTTTGTGTGTACACTCATTACAACCTGTTGGCAGGAACCAGTTTGTGTGTACACTCATTACAACCTGTTGGCAGGAACCAGTTTGTGTGTACACTCATTACAACCTGTTGGCAGGAACCAGTTTGTGTGTACACTCATTACAACCTGTTGGAAGGAACCAGTTTGTGTGTACACTCATTACAACCTGTTGACAGGAACCAGTTTGTGTGTACACTCATTACAACCTGTTGGCAGGAACCAGTTTGTGTGTACACTCATTACTACCTGTTGGCAGGAACCATTTGGGCACTACTACATGAAATATATAGTTATGCTCAACACTGCTCTGATGTCCAGTTATGTCTGAACACCTGTTTGATCAATCTCCAGAGGAGCCAAAGTAATGTCAACTTCATTCCTTACAACTGAGCAATATGGCAAAGATACCACCTCTGCCACACCTGCTTGATCTTTCCCGAATGGCTGCCATTAGAAGGGCAACAATATAAAACACCAATCTTATTGAAATTCAATCTTTCACTGGCTTATCTACCCTCTTTTGTTATTGTTGCTGTGTGTACAATGATAAAAAAAGAAGTGAGCAATTGAAAGATTTAATTTTAATTTTATTAATAAAAGACATTGTTGATAGATGATTGTGACTCATTAAAAATCCTAATAAATGTTTGTCCCTAATGGAATGGTACCAACAAAAAGAAAAGACCCCAAAAGCTGTTCTATCTGGTACCATATTTTGTTTTAAAGCAGCAGATGGTTCTTTTCACGAGAAAAATCACAAACTCAAAATGGTTCCCAATCTCTATCCATGGTATCTTCAAAAATATTAATTTAAAAAACCATAAATATATGTTAAACAAAATACATGCTGAAGTATTTTATTGTTTTTGTCTCGCCTGCGACGAAAGTCGCTGGAGGTGAGACATATGTATGGGAATCCGGCGGCGGCGTAAACACTTGACATCTTGCTTCATATATTTGTAAACCCAAGCCCTAGGTCCATCAAATTTGGTACAGAGGTAGCTTATGATGAGTACTTGCCAGTCAGTCACCTGTCACCTGACCTTGACCTCAATTTCACGGTCCAGCGCCTACGTTTAAGTTTTTGGGTGACGGCAGTTCCTCTGTAACTACGCATGGTAGGATGACAATATTTGGTGTATAGGTTGCTGATGACTAGTACATGACTGTCTGGTAGGTGTCACCTGACCTTGACCTCAATTTTACGGTCCAGCGAATACGTTCAAGTTTTTGGGTGACGACATTTCCTCTGTAACCACGCATGGTAGGATGACAATATTTGGTATATAGGTTGCTGATGACTAGTACATGACTGTCTGGTAGGTGTCACCTGACCTTGACCTCAATTTTACAGTCCAGCGACTACGTTAAAGTTTTTGGGTTACGACAGTTTCACTGTAACCATGCATGGTAGGATGACAATATTTTGTATATAGGTTGCTGATGAATAGTACATGACTGTCTGGTAGGTGTCACCTGACCTTGACCTCAATTTCACGGTCCAGCGACTACGTTATAGTTTTTGTATTAGGACAGTTCCTCTAACTATGCAGGTATGTTGACAATCTTTGGTATACAGGCCGCTGCTGATATTTAATGCTATTTACGTAATGCTTATGACGAAATTTATTTTCGTTACTGATGTGGAATGCAGGCGAGACGTTTTTCTGTGTCCACACTTGTTTTTTTAATCAGAGACAGAAAATACTACAATCCCTAAATCAGGTGTTACAGAGGTGATATTTATCATAGCATTAAATATTGAATAGATCAGATATGACCTCTGCTTTCAAGAATGCATTCTAATGACTAGTTATGTCCAGCACCATTCTAAGTCATGTCCAACACCATTTTGATGTCTAGTTGTGCCTAGCACCATTTTATGTCCAGTTACATCCCATACCATTACATGTCTAGTCATGTCCAGACCCTTCTGATGTCTACTCGTGTCCACACCAGTTTTGTCCAGCAACATTCTATGTCCAGTTATGTCCCACATCATTTTGGTGTCGAGTTGTATCCAGTACCATTCTATTATCCAGTTAAGTCAAACACTATTATGATGTCTAGTTGTGTCCAGCAATATTCTGATGTCTAGTTGTGTCCCACATCATTCTGGTGTCTAGTTGTATTCAGCACCATTCTATGTCCAGTTATGTCCCACATCATTCTGGTGTCTAGTTGTATCCAGCACTATTCTATGTCCAGTTACGTACCACACCATTATGATGTCTAGTTGTGTCCCACACCATTCTGGTGTCTAGTTGTGTCCAGACCATTCTGTTGTCTAGTTGTGTCCAGCAACATTCTATGTCCAGTTATGTCCCACATCATTCTGGTGTCTAGTTGTGTCCAGACCATTCTGATGTCTAGTTGTGTCCAGCACCATTCTGGTGTCTTGTTGTGTCCAGCATCATTCTATGTCCAGTTATGTCCCACATCATTCTGGTGTCTAGTTGTGTCCAGACCATTCTGATGTCTAGTTGTGTCCCACATCATTCTGGTGTCTAGTTTTATCCAGCACCATTTTATGTCCAGTTACATCCCACACCATTCTGATGTCTAGTTATGTCCCACACCATTCTGATGTCTAGTTGTATCCAGCACTATTTTTGGTCCAGTTACGTCCTACACCATTCTGGTGTCTTGTTGTGTCCAGCATCATTCTATGTCCAGTTATGTCCCACATCATTCTGGTGTCTAGTTGTGTCCAGACCATTCTGATGTCTAGTTGTGTCCCACATCATTCTGGTGTCTAGTTTTATCCAGCACCATTTTATGTCCAGTTACGTCCCACACCATTAGGATGTCTAGTTGTGTCCCACACCATTCTGATGTCTAGTTGTGTCCCACACCATTCTGATGTCTAGTTGTGTCCCACACCATTATGATGTCTAGTTGTGTCCCACACCATTATGATGTCTAGTTGTATCCAGCACTATTTTTTGTCCAGTTACGTCCTACACCATTCTGATGTCTAGTTGTGTCCAGCATCATTCTATGTCCAGTTCTGTTGCTTTGTTATGTCCATGTAGTTAATTTTAAGGAAGTCTATTTTATTCCCAGTCTAGCACCATTCTATGTCCAGTAATGTTCCACACCATTATGATGCCTTGTTATGTTCATATAGTTATAATACTAATTTTAAAGCAGTGAAACAGTGCTGTTTTGTCACATGGTGTCAACCAAACAATAAGCAATGATGATGTGACAAGCCATTTCATTAATGGAGTGTAGAAACACTATTGGTATAAGGCTATTTGTGCACCATAAAGTCTGAATAGAAGTTTTCATCATGATAAAGCTCATTCAAGCTGATTCATTTATTATCGCACATTAAAAATATGTTAACAGACTCTCATTTTCTTTTTTTTTGCTGGTCTAGCCTAGTTAATTTGATATTTTCATTCATTGGTGTCCTCTTTATGACCTGCCGTTCTCTGCACATATTAAGCCTTATTCCCATTATAAGCCTCTCTGATTACATGACCACATGCCTTAGTATGAGTATAATTTCCTTGGGGACATATAGATAGGATATGGTATTGGTCTGTACTTAATCAGGAAAGCTGAAGAAATTGTCCTCATGATTATTGTGTTAAGAATGAAATGGTATGTAATGTTATGTCAATAGAAACAAAATTAAAGAAAGTTACTACATGTACAAATTTCATGTTGAAAGTTAAAATACAATAAAACACGTCTATAAACTCAACTAATGACAGCCTAATGCTAGCTTACACACTTTGCATAAAAACCATCAAAACTGAGGCTTATTGGTAAAATTTTGTATTAAATTTTTTTCTTTGTTTTCTATTATTATTATTTTTTTTTAATTGATGGTTAGAAGAAAAACATTTTGGTTTTAATTATGCACAAATTATTTGTGCTTCATATTTAATGGGTGCCTGTTCTGCTGTCATTTATAAGATTTTATGACATCAATTTTGAAGATATAGTTTTTCCACCATCCGTCCGCCTATTTGTCTACATAGTACCGTTAAACAAGTTATTTCTAAACAGATTTTTCTCAATACATAATCTTTTTGCTTAGTGATAGCTCTATCAAGTTTGAAGATGAGTCCTGATAATGAAATTTCAAGGTGTTATGCCATTTATAACTTGTATTTGGGCTTTCCAGTAATTTTTGTATTCAAGTTAAAGATATTTTTAAGTGGGAAATGTTGTGGTGAGGGATAGGGTAAACCATATTGGAAATGCTATTCAATTTGTAATAATGGTGTTAAAGATATACAAGATAATCATCTTATTAAGAACTATTATTACTATTTTTGGAAACTTGTTGTCCAGTCATTAATACTAACATCCTGGTTATTTATTGGGTATGGCACTGGCGGTCGGCATAAAAACAGAGTGTTTCCAGTCAATAACTTTAGTTTGGATAAACCAATCTGGCTGAAACATTGGATATACTAGGCATGCATCAAGACCTAGCTTGGCATTGGATTTGGGGCCAATTGGATCAAGGTCAAGGTCACTGTTACTAAAAATAGAAAAACACAGTTTCCTGTCAATAACTTCAGTTTGAAAAATGTAATCTTGCTAAAACTTTGGATATTGCAAGCTTGCATGAAGACCTACCGTAACTTAGGATTATTGGGGCCAGTCGGGTCAAGGTCTCTTACTGAAAATAGAAAAACAGTTAACAGTCAATAACATTAGTTTGGATAAACCAATCTTGCTGAAATTTTAGATATAGCAAGCTTGCATAAAGACTTAGCTTGGGAATGGACTTTGAGGCCAATTGAGTCAAGGTCACTGTAACTAAAAATAGAAAAACATTTTCCGGTCAATAACTTAATTTTGTATAAACCAATCAGTCAGGTCAAGGTCACTATTACCAAAAATAGAATAAATGTATTGTTTAATCTACTACTAAAATTATTTGTTAAAATCATTGAAAACCTGGTTTTCGTTGCATGGCCACATTTCTTGTTTAATCATTTGGTTGTTTACTGATCTTTCTTATATGTTTATGAAGGATTGAACTTGAAATGTTCACTGCCTGTACACTTTTATACTTCCAGATTATTTTTAGGCTTGTTTTGTCAATCTGTGATGGGATATTAAGCTAATGTGTGTTTCCAATCCCATTTCAATTTTCGTTTCCAATACCCATTGAAGTTTGTTTTCAATTTCCATTTGAATTAGATCTCGCTAATTTGTTTAGAAATTTCAATATCATCAACATCAATACAACAAAACACCTTCTTTAATTAAACTTGTTTTATTCTATTTCAATCATTTGATTTCCTGTATTGCACAATTCTATGTCAATTTCTCCCACTCTGCTGATACTATAATTAGATTATTCTGTTTTCTTTATTCCATTACTGTAAACAAATAAAATGGTCACAATTAGTTAAGGCTTGTGAGGTTCTAATTAGTGTTGGTGGTATAAATATAATAAATTTGTCAAAACTGCAGTAGATTTTCACAGAAAATTCCAAAACCATAAAATTACTTTAAATTTGGAGTTGTTAGGTATTTCATCCAAGCAGCTTCTTCGAAACTTCAAATGAAATCTTGAAAATTATAATTTTGAGTATCACTGATATTGCACAATTAGTTGCAGTGTTTTTGAACTTAGAATCACTTGTCTACATTTTTTCTGTATTTGCACATACCAAATACTTTTGTTGACTGTGATATTTATTGTAATATGTTGGCTATCTGCAAATAAATCTAGAATATTTTAACTATTCTAACAGAATTTTTGGAACAAGCAGTAGATACTACATTTTCTCCTGGAACAAGAAATGTCAATTCCCATCATGAATGATTAAAATTATCACATTAGATTAGTCCTATAGGAATTGTCATATACTTATGCCATGTAAAGACAGTTTCTAGTTTTGTCACAGAAGAGAATTGACCATTATTTCTTCCTCCTTCTGCAATAAAATGAACCTGTTTGTCTTATCAGAAAATAAAACTCATTTGAAAACTACATTACATGAACACATGGCTATAATGGAATTATGCTTCTCATTACACTGTCAGTACTTAATGTACCATAGTGAAATGTCAATGTAAACTGACCAAACAACAAGGAACAAACATACACAACACATAGCAACAACCAGAAAGTGAGAAACCCAAACCAATAAAAACCATGGGTACACCCAATTGCTCAGGAAGAGAAACCAGTAACTGCCTCTTTTATTTATTGTTCTCTCTTAAAACAAGTGTAATCTATGAATAGAAAAACCACCTATAACTCATCCAAAATGTTTGATAGATTGATTTCATATACCGGTAACAATCAATGAAGTTATGGTGATAGCCATAGAACTTCTGAAGCTATTACATCAATCCACCCCTTTTTACTGCCATGGAATTTATAAGACTGATGCATACAAAACGCCAGAGTCATGTTTGTTTTATGAATTGTTATGTTCAGTGATATTGTGACATTAACAATGAGAGAAAGTCTAGAGGTCATTAAAGTGATTGTTTGTAGGAAATGGCAGTGCTTTTTAAAGTGTAAGGGAAAAAAAGAAAAGTTAAGTCAGATAATTGGCGTAGGGATATACAATAAACATCCTACTTTCAAGTACAATTAAACAAACCAGACACTATATAGGTTCCCATTCTGACAGAATTTATATATTCGGCAAAAATTGTGACGAGAAAAATCAGTAGGTAAAATTAAGAAATAATTCATTTGGGCACAAATACTATCATATACTGATTTTACCACTGGTTTCCTCTTTCTGTGCAATCACTTGTAGCCATGAAGGGCAAACTTGTGGTAATATTAGTATATATTTTTGTCCAAGAAGATTTTTTGATTCTAATAGGACATAAATTAAGTTTTTAACAACGTATGCAGGACTTGTCTGCCATTTAGGACACAAATTTGATTGTGACGTCTTTAAAATATATAAGAAATCTTACTATGACATCAGCATAAAAAAATGTTGATCATTTATGACGTTGATTAGGAATATATACTTGTTTTACACCTGGTGTGGACTCGTAGCATTTTAGGCATGTCATACATGTATTAGAATACCTGTTTCCTAAAGAACATACAATCCTTGAAGGCTATAAAATTACCAAGTTTGAAACCGATCGAACATAAAACTTCAGACTTCATATTTTCCGACAACAACAAAAAACAGATTCTCTTAAAATACAGTTCCTACTTTTGTGTTTTGTCATTATTTTATGAAATGAAAAGTGTAAATTTATTTCACACATGATAGTTTTCTTAACTCTTAATAGAAAAAAAAAATGGGTATAAATTTCTGAGAAACACGAAAATGTAACACTTTCTGTTTTCATTTTTTGCACTTCTAAAATTCTTGGGAGGTTTTTTGAAAAAAATTTACATGAAAAAATTGACCACTAGCTTCAAATTTTAAAAATCCAGACAAATAATCACCATAACATAGCCTAATATAAATATCAGTTTATGTGCTGAATGTCTACCTGTAATTGTAACCACATTCAGCTATTAGTTAATATTCGACTTAGTTAATTTTTAACATTAATGTTCAATGGCTAGTTAATTTTTAACATTAATGTTCAATGGCAGAAAATTTTCGTAACAGTTTTCTCAGCAACTACTAATAACATTCTCTTGAAATATTGTACACCCCCTGAAACGTAAAACGTTCCCGTAAGAACGTTAAACGGACGAACCAAAGACGACATACGAACGGACGAAGAACGAACGAACGCTCTTATCGTCCATCAAATTCATTAGTGAGACCATAGCAATACAATTAAAAACCATATTACACATACAAAATCACTCCTGAGACCTTAGCAATACAATTAAAAACCATATTACACATATAAAATCAGTCCTGAGACCCTAGCAATACAATTAAAAACCATATTTCACATACAAAATCACTCCTGAGACCCTAGCAATACAATTAAAAACTATATTTCTCATATAAAATCACCTCTGAGACCTTTGCGATACAATTAAAAACCATATTTCACATATAAAATCACTCCTTAGACCTTTGCGATACAATTAAAAACCATATTACACATATAAAATCACACCTTAGACCTTTGCGATACAATTAAAAACCATATTACATATATAAAATCACTCCTAAGACCCTAGCAATACAATTAAAAACCATATTTCACATGCAAAATCACTCAAGAGACCTTTGTGATACAATTAAAACCAATATTTCACATACAAAATCACTCCTGAGACCTTTGTGATACAATTAAAAACAATATTACACATATAAAATCACTCCACAGACCTTTGTGATACAATTAAAAACCATATTACATATATAAAATCACTCATGAGACCCTAGCAATACAATTAAAAACCATATTTCACATGCAAAATCACTCCTGAGACTTTTGCAATACAATTAAAAACCATATTTCACATGCAAAATCACTCCTGAGACTTTTGCAATACAATTAAAAACCATATTTCACATACAAAATCACTCCTGAGACCCTAGCAATACAATTACAAACTATATTAGACATATAAAGTCACTCCTGAGAACTTTGCGATACAATTAAAAACCATATTTCACATATAAAATCACTCCCGAGACCTTTGCGCTACAATTAAAAACCATATTACACATATAAAATCACTCCTCAGACCTTTGCGATACAATTAAAAACCATATTACATATATAAAATCACTCATGAGACCCTAGCAATACAATTAAAAACCATATTTTACATGCAAAATCACTCCTGAGACCTTTGCGATACAATTAAAACCAATATTTCACATACAAAATCACTCCTGCGACCATAGCAATACAATTAAAAACCATATTTCACATACAAAATCACTCCTGAGACCCTAGCTATACAATTAAAAACTATATTACACATATAAAATCACTCCTGAGACCTTTGCGATACAATTAAAAACCATATTTCACATACAAAATCACTCTCCTGAGACCTTACAAGATGCAATATTAAACCATAGCATACTATAATTAACTTCTTTGACCTAACTAAGAGATGCTAAATCAGTCGTGAGACATTATATATGCAATTTAAAACCTAGGAAATGAAATGTCTGTATTTCCAAACAAATATTGTGCCATCAAATTAAGATTTTATGCAAGATTTTTCAGTTTTATTAAGTTTGCTGTGTAAACAGCTATTAATTTTTTTTTTATCAAACGAAGACAATGTATGGATGTTCAAAGACTTTAGGATAAAACATATATTTTTAAAAGGTTTTAGGTACTAAAATAGAAAAATTTCATGTGTTTATAAAATTTGGAGAGTGTTCAAATAAATCATATTTATTTGTACAACCTGAATATTGTAGATTTACATATAACAAAATAGACGAAGAATTTCAAAGTATTTCAAAATGTTTATGTTTATATTTAATTTAAAACATGTTCATGGTTTTAATGAATTTATAGTTTTAAAATAAATACAATTTATTTGACATTTTAATGTTCAGGTTATTTTAATTTGATAACAGAATGTAGTATTTTCTATCAGACTAACAAAGTGTAAAATATTTTCTTTTGCGAATGCTGACGAACGAATGAACCTTTTTTACCTGTACTGCGCATGCGGACGAACGAACGAACGTTTTTTATTTACTTGTTTTGCGCATGCGGACGAATGAACGAACGAACGAACGGATGTACGGAAGGAGGAACGGAAAACGATATACGAACGAACGGAAAACAAAATACGAACGCATAAATGAGAACGTTTTACGTTTCAGGGGGTGTATGCAGCATCAGCATGACCTCCCATGACGTAGGATTCGATTTCAGGTCTGTCGCTCACCTACTTCCTGTTTAATGAAATTCGGCCATTTCTGTCTTTGATCGATTTTTTTTTTATAATGAACTACTTCAGTACTTGTCCTGTTGTGACTGATCACCATACATACTGAAAAAAATGTTTTGCTTGGAATTTCGACAAAACCGATGACAGTTTAAAATACATAATTATGAAACAAATACTGCATCAACATTGAAAACCCGAAGTTTTTGTTTCTTAAATATTTTTTTTTAATTAAATAAATGATGCTTTTTGTAGGAAAAAATCATATATTTCTTGTGCATTAAAAGTAACCATGACACATGAACATAACTTTACTGTTCATGCATTTGATAGTAATGCTTTTTTGCACACAATGGATGAAGTCCTTCCCGACACAATGGACAGTCATAGATCATGTGCTTGTGCAGTCCCCTACGCTGATTTAAGCAAACTATACTTTCTTTTGGCGTAGCCAATTTAACAGAAAGGATCTTCTAACAGTTCTATTGCCATGATGGTGTGCCAATTGCTCTTCTGCCAAACTATCTATCAAAATCTCCATAAATATAAGGCGGGATATCTTTGGGTTATCAGAAGTGTTTTGTTTACCGGTATATAAAATATATGAATCGATCAGAAATATTTGTTTAAAGTTGAAAACTATTATTTTTCACATTTTTATTGTCCACATACAAACTTTTCACTTGCCAACATGTCGTTCAAGTTGACTCATCCCATGTAATATGAATCATCTTTGGTTTGTTTTGTTGGAGCTTTGCCTTGTGCCTGTTTTGTCTAACTGTTCCTGTTAACTCTGTTTAATATTTGTTCAACAATGAAGGCTACCTCAGTTCCTGGTGTACACTTTGGATACCAAATCATTTTTCTTTGCTCTGTATACTATAACACAGATTGATAAGCCAGAAACTGTTTCAACAAGCATCCATAGCTTAATCCCAAACTTTGAATGTTTTAATGGGGTGTATTGTGCCATTACTAAACAAACCTTCGTGGCAACCAGTGATTCACCAACAGTCATTTCTCTTCAGGAAAATAGTATACCAAGAGTGCACGTTAAGCTGGTCAATAATTGGTTGAAACTTAGCAGCTGGGTTGTAATTGCCATGACCTTTGGGTTTGACCTTTCAAATCAACAGCCAGAAATCCTTTCAGTAATAGTCATTTTCCCTTCTTTGATCCATAAATTAATTCAAGAGTTTGGTCCTATTCTTCCCTGCTTACTCTGAATTGGGATACATATCTAAAAGGAATGGCAGAATTTAAGAAAAAAAAACTGAACAAGATAAGATAATTTCTGATCTTTGTTGATAACAGGAAAAAAGGTTAAGTGAAGGGAGGTACTTCCTAAGCAGAGGTATAAGTCGTGCCACCAGAAATTATCTTCTATTATAGCTAACAACTATATAAGTTTATTAGCCAACCCTAGAAACGCCCAATGTTTTTGCATAGAATGATTATTTAGAATGTCTGATTATTTTACAAAATTTTACAGCACAGAAAATGAACAAGCAGAAAATCTACCCCACCAACTTTCATTGGCAAAACATAGCAAAATTTTATATTGAATATTTAATACATGTAGTATTAAAATTGTTATGTTGGGATTACTGTTGACAAATACTAATAAATAAAATCTGATATTTAGCTCATATTCAGTGGAGCAGAGTATACCGTTAATCACCTTCACTTGTTTGGTTAATACATCTTCTTAAACAAATTGACTAATTTAGATTTTGATGTCTAATATGCCTTAATATTAGGTTCATGAATCAAATTTTGTGTCAAAAAATATATATGACAGAAAGAGCAAAATTGGACAAATAACAAACCTCAATTTTGTGCCAGAAAACGATGATTGCTTCCTTGGGAACTTTGGATTATTTCTATTTTAACAAAAAGTAGCATTTCCCATTGAAAATGTCAGCTTAAATAACTGTTTCTATGTATTGAGCTTTTTTTAGATATTCTTTGTTTTTTTGCTCTGTGCTTTTTTCACAATAGAACTTTTAATTTCACATGTTAATAACCAAGTGGAACTCACGTGTAAGAAAACAAGTGGAATTATGCAGTTTCAAATGGGAACACCAAATTAGGTTTTATGGCAATTTTAAAAAAAAATCTTCAGTCACTTTTTTCTACATATAGAATATTCTTATTCATCCAGGGGTTTTTTTTGTTTCTTTTGGTTATGTGCTTGTTGTAGTTTATTTATGGACCAAAAAAACTGTAGACAAATTAATGCAAATCTAGAATGTCAAATTTGTCCTGAGCATTATTTTATAGGCTTGCTAATTGTCTTTTTGTCCCCCACCGCAGCGACAGAGGGACCTAGTAATGGTCTGCGTCTCTTTGTCCATGCACCAGACATCCATCCATCACACTTTTGTGGACACAACTCCTGTGAAATGGCTTGATAGATTGCTTTGATATTTGGTAGGATTAATTTTTATGATGTGTAGATGTGCATACTCTACAGTCATTTTGATTCATCAAATTATGTAGGAGTTATGGAACTTTTACTGTTTTTGCAATATCCTCTAAAATCGCTTGCCAAATTGCTTTGATGTTTGGTAGAATTAATAATTATGATGTATAGATGTGCATACTCTACCATCATTTTGATTTATCAAAATATTAAAGTAGTCATGGGACTTTGACCATTTCAGTAATATAATACAATGGTAGATATTGTTGTCACATCTCCTCTGAACCCGCTTGACAGATTGCTTTGATGTTTGTTAGGATTAAGTGTTATGATGTATAGATGTGGATAGTCTACCCCCATTTTGATTCATCAAATTTTGTAGGAGTTCAGCAATATAATACAATGGTTGATCTTGTGGGTGCATCTCTGAAACCGTTCATTAGATTGCTTTAATATTATATGATGTTTTAATTTAGCAGTGAGGGATTGTTTTTGAAGTGATATTCTTCCCATGATGCAATAACTTCTGCTATAACAAACAAAGATGTATGGAATACACGGATGTCCTTCTCTGCACATATTTGTGGAAACATTCCAGTATTTTGGTATAAATTGTCTCTGGCCTATGGCCTGTGTACCATGTATCATTACGATCTTAATTTGACTTCACAGAAAATTATATGTAGCTGTAACGCAAAGGTAAACATATGTTTTCTTAGTGAAATATAGGTCACTGCAACCCATTTTTTAGACGTTAAGTAGAACACCATGTTGTCTAAGTTCCAAGTTCCAAATGTTCATGGACATTTAAAACTAAGCCTGGGATGCACAGAAAAAAAAACTGCATGTCCAAACACATAATACATGATACTTTCCCAAGGGTCAATGTAAGCTATACTCATCACATCGCATCCATTGTCATCGGCCGTAAAATTTTCACATTTCAATCTTCTCCAAATACCTGGCCAATGGTAACAAAAGTTGGCAGGAATGTTTATTGCATCGTTTTTTTTTTTGTCTTGATCAGTTATTAAACATGGCTGCCAGGGCCATAAAATGCAGTCTGATTGTCTGAATTTCCAAAATCTTCTTCTCATAAACTGTTTGCAGATTGATTTGATTAATCAGTGTATAGTATTTTGTTTTGTGTTATGTTGTAAATTTGGTATTCATGTAGTATTTTACATGCCTATATTATAATTTTGTAGGTTTGGTACCATTCTAACTGTAACAATCGAGGTAAAGGTTGTTATAATACTAATTTAACAGACTATGGAGGCTGCTGTATTTGGTATGATGAACCCAAGGTAAGTTGTACAGTATATTGTCGTTTACATTCCTTATATAATATGCGATACAAATGACGGTGTTTCTTGTCAAAAATCTAGACAAAGACTGACCAACGAATGGCCTTAGTCATTGAATGTCAATATAAATAAATATATTATACCTCACATAAAAACCTTGCATTATGATTGGCTTATACATCGGGCTATGTATATGTCTACAGCTGTATAAATAAAGCTTTTTTTTGAACCCGTATTTGGCCCTGGCTGTGGAACAGCTATTTAGGTCCTTTGGCCCTTTTTTTAATTTTGTAAACCATAAATCTATGGTAGGCCCAAAAAATTGTCAAATAACCTAAAGAGCTAGTATGGTTCCGAAGCTAGTTGGATCCCTAAAAAGGTAATCATAATGGCCACATTTGTTCTGCTTTGATTGCAAAATTTACACAGGTGCAACAATGTCTAACATAAACAGGTGTAGAGTACATAAATAAAATGATATATTATATATTTGTTTGTATAACATATAGCAAGTAAATTAAGAAACAAAACCACTCAAATTTCAATGATAGAAGGGACTTAGTGGGGTCCTGGCTCAAATAATGTCAGCCAAAGGACACAAATCCTATGATTTGTTGTGTCCTCGTGCAACGTGTGTCAACCTGCAAAAACAACAACGAGAAATCTGATCACATTCAGTAAAAGTTAACAAACATGTACTTGCATCAACTGCAGCATCATGCCATAATATTCCCCATGCATTTTTCAGTCAAGACATTGTCCAAAATAAATTGATATTTATTTTGATGACTTAAAAGTGACATTACCGTCAATTACTAGTTTTCTTATTTTAATTCACTTAAATCAACTGCCACCTCCACACATCAATTAAGACCAATACAAGCTTCAATTTTTCCACTGTCGCTGATCACTATCAACAGGAATTGAATTTGGTGCATCACAAACTTTTACCTTGACAATTCTAGGTTAAGGATACAACTGTTATTTTTTGAACAGTAGACGATTTACATTTAGAAAAGATCATTTTTCACTGTTATTTAATATATAAAAATGTATTCTTTTTTTTATTACATGTAATTTGAAATTTGAATATTGTTTGTTTTTATATAAATTTTGGTTATAAATCTGGAATGAGTGATCAAAGCATCATGAAAGTGTTGATCGGGTGCCACAAAGGAAAATATATATTGAATATATTTGATTTTATCAATAGCATAATTTGACAATTCCCAGAGTGCAATTTTGTTAAAAATAATATTGCAAAAGAGATAGATATAAATTTAACATGTTTCCAACAGAAATTGCTCTATATAGCTATCCATTTATCTGTAGTTAAATGTTTCTAATTAAACATGTGAGCTATAATATAATAGTTATTCTAGTCCTAGACAGGGTATATAATGTCACATTCGTGGCTTATGATTGGCAGAGGATTTATATTCCATGAGCCAAATGTAAATGGAATGTAAGTCCTAGGTCATGAATGTGACATTATATGCCCTAAGATTATATATATCCTTCCTTAAGGTGTCTGTAATATTAACACAAATACCAACCAACATGGCTACAGTGATTAAAAATAGACAATAGAGGTTAATAAATAGTTTGGCGTATGCCTTGAAAATCATTCAAAGAAAAATTGGAGATTTGCTATAAAAAATGCTAGCATTTATTCTTTCTTTGAGGAGTGATTGCCCTTTAATGACTAGTTTTCCAATCTTTGTGAGGTTTTTTGGCTATTTTCTTGAAAACTATAATAGAGAAGAACTGTACACATAAAAAATGATCAATACAAGATATACAAAAAAGTCATCATGACCAAAATTGGCTATCAACTTGAAAGAAATTACTTGACTGCCATTTAATAACTATTTATCTAAAAATCAGTTATGTACCGCCAACTTAAGTTACAAGAAGTTGGGGGTTTTTTTGGTTTTAATGATGTTTAACCCCAGTTTCAGCAATTTTTCAATATATCATTGCGTCCAGTTTTTATTATACCCCAGCTTTGAAGAAGAGGGGGGTATTCTGGTTAACCTCTGTCTGGATGTCCTTCCTCCGTCCACAACAGAAGTTGTATAACAGTTTTTTTCAGCAACTACTTATCACAACCACTTGAAATTTCAGATGTAAACTTACCATGTTGTATAGCGTGTAGAGATTTCAGGTCTGTTGCTTATCAACTTCCTGTTTACCGACTTACGAAAATTTTCATCCATTGACCACTAACAGAACGAGATGTGAATAGCGGGGTATACTGCGTGAGCAGTAGCTCACAGGTTCCTTGTTGGGGAGGAAGCCAGAGTACCTGCAGAGAAACCCCCGACCTTCAGTAGGAATAGTAGACATACTACCTTAACCACTCGGCCAGTGAGGCCCCTCAGACTTATAGAAGCCAAGAGTTTCTTCAAAAAGAATGTTGAAAATAAATCTTTGGATTTCAACTTTTTGTACTATTTCCTGCATTCATTATGTCATAATATTTAATAATTGAGAGTATTCATTTTAGTTTTTAACAGACATACAGGAACATCTTGATATTACCATAGACAAAGTAGAAACAGATATGAAGGTCCCTGTCAATGAATTTGATGGTAAAGTTACCTATGGACAGAAAAGAAAACTAGGTGGTAGGTTCCTTTATAAAGCAGAACAGCATTTTACATTTTATTTTATATATTTTTTGTTTTGACATATTAAATTGATGGTAAACGAGGCAGACAACTGTTATTACTGTGGTCTGTACAACTGATTCAGAAACCTAAAACTGTCATTTCAAACATTTTTTTATTAAACATGATATTGATTACATACTGTTCATCTGTGCTTTGTCATGTATAAGGATGAAAATTGAGAAATAGTCGTGTAGGTTTATGACAAAAAATTATGTCCAAATTTATGTTGTACCAAAGTCACATGATTTTGACTATCAAACCAACATTAAACAAATTGCTACCAAAGCCTTGGTGACCAAGTGATTAAAGTAGTACTATTGATCACCTGGCTGTCAACACTAAAGTTTTAAGTCTAACTGCAGGCATGACTCCAATGTAAATTGACAATCATTGCCAGTTTTCCTACTGAATGTCAGAGGGTTTCACGGGGTAATTAGGCTTCCTCCAATAAAAACTTGGCAACATGACATAGCTGAAAAATTGCTGAAAGTGGTTTTAACCCTAAACAATCATTACCAAACAATTACAAAACCTCATGATCAATCATATTTCACACGCCAATTCGATGGCCTTAATTTAATTATTCATGTAAAATGTAGTATTACTTATATAAATATGATGTGTCATATTTATACATTGATATGTCCTATTCCATTCTTGCAAAATTTGACCAAATTTAAATTTAAAAAAAATTATCGATACAAATGAATGATTTTGTACCCAGTTTAAAATTCTGTTGATATATTGGTTTAATCTTGGCAGTATTAAACAATACGACGGCTTTAATTAACGATGAAAATACTGACAGATCAGATTTATCTGTGTTCATTGTTTACAGTTCTACATTGGATTAGTGAACGTTGTAAATGCAATTATATGGAGATATCAACCGATTCCAATTAAACTAGGAATAGGAACGAGACAAATATCTAAATGAAATCTTGGACAAATATACGTTATCTGTCATTTTATCTATGCTGACAGCTTTATATTATTCCCAAACAAATGAAATATGATTTTTAAGAAATATTCAATGGACTTTTATGGCCATTGACTAAGTCTGTTGATTGCATCATCTTTTATGTTTATTTGTGTAAATGCTGGAAGCAAAACAACATTAAACTTGAGTATCAGAATATTTTGAATAGATGATGTAAACAATTTAACCACAAATTACTTTGTTTATTTTATGTATATTCTTATGGAATTGTAAATAACCTTATTTTCTGGAATAAAAGTCACACCAAAGTACAATAAGCAATGAAATTATTTAGAACATGTAATGGTTTTAGTCTCATCTTTGGCATAATGCAAAAATAGTTGTTGTTCTATTATAAAGTTTGATATTACTATCAGGTCATTAGTAAGTTACACCATAAATACTAGGCCAAATTTTACTTCCATTTTAATCAAATGTTAGTTTTATGACTTGTCGGATTAACCTTTTTGAAATTTTAAGTGGCAAATTACATGAATCTTCTGAAAATGATTCGCCATTCCAAAAGTGGAGAGTGCTAGCTAAATTACTAATTACACATTGTGTTTGTGAAAAGTGGTTAAATTGTTTTTAACAAACTTTGCTTGGATATACATAGATGACTTTGTATTTGCAGGTAGTGCCTACCAAGGTCATATTGCATCATTGGCCCCTGCAGTCAAGGAGTTAGCTGAACTAGAAAAGAGGGCACAGACTTCATTTATAGATCTGAAGTATAGGAAGAAGTTCATGAGCAGATAAAGTCACAACAAAGTGTATAACCTAGCAGAAATCCCCAGTGAAACTGTATAAAACTATAATCATGGACAGGATATAAAACTAAAGCTTTACAGCTTGCACACAGACCTACCCTGTAGATTATCTGTATGTGTTATTTGTTATTGAATGTGTTATTGGGTTTATCAATAAAATACTTCAGCTACTTGTATGCTTATTTTTGTCAATAATTTAATGATAGTTATGGGTAACTGAGTTTAGGATGAGCTATTGCTTTCATCAGTCTTCTCAGAAAATCCACTGTTTCAGTATGAACCAAATGTAGCCTACATCATTCTTGAAATTGTATCTGACGAATCCACCTCCATGCTATATGACCACTGTTACTATATTAGTACATAGGTGTAAGATATAGATTAAGTAGTGTATTTCAGTGACATTTTATCTTAATACTATGTCTGAAGTTTAAAACAATAAATTTAAGCTACATATTGAGAACACATTTGGTTCGTCAATCCATAACCAAAATTTCTGTGGCAGATTTCTAAGCAACTGTAGAATGCAGAAGCCTGATATTTTGCATATTGATTTATCCTATAGTACCAAATGCGCTATAGTGATTTTATGCTCCTTGGTCATCTACTTTCTCTTTGCTGAATATATAGATTTTTACACATATTTGACATACATGCAAATTTTTTGTGAAAGTGGCGGTATCACTAGTGAGCTAATGCTCACAGTCCACACTTGTTAATTTTGCTAAACAAATTGCCAATAAGGTTTGATTGCTAGTTTGGTTAAGTTTTCGGCCATTTTTGCAATTGTATGTTCTGCCAACAAAAGTTGGAAGGTTTATCTCTGTCTTGAAGCTTTTTTTTTTTAATAAAGATGACTTCAAATTTTTATAAAACTTGGTACTCATGATCGTTTCAGTTATTAATTTCTGTAGGGCTGTGCCAAATAGTTCACACTTTTGTGAACTTGGAATAAGAGGGTGTTTACTAATATGACACATATTTGACTTTAATGATGGTCTGTAGTTTTCTATATTTGGTTTGAACATAAATAAAATTCAATTTTGTCTTTTTAGCTCACCTGATCCAAAGGGTCCTTTGAGCTGTTGTCATCACTTTGTGTCAGTCGTTGTCGTCGTCATCAGCATCTTCGGTGTCTGTAAACTTTTTACATTTTAATCTTATCTAGAACCACTTGGCCAATTGAAACGAAACTTGACCATAATGTTTATTGGATGGACCTTTACAAAGTTTGTGTATTTATTTGGATTGGAAAACTAATATGGCCTCTACCGAAGGACTTAGTTTAACATAGAATCCTATGGGAAAAAAGTTAAAAGGCTTCTTCTCTGAAACCAGTTAACCAATAGAAACAAAACTTATTAGCAATATTGTTTGGATGGTCCTCTATAAAGTTTATGTTTGCTATGCCAATCGGAAGTTCAAAATGGCTGTCACCGCAGGACTTAGTTTAACATAGGACCTATGGGAAAATTAAAAAAAAAATCTTCTTTTCTGAAACTATTTAACCAATGGAAACAAAACTTACTAGCAATATTGTTTGAATGGTCCTCTATAAAATTTAAAATTAAACAACTTCTTCTCTGAAACCGATTAACCTATGGAAACAAAACTTGCTAGCAATATTGTTTTGATGATCTTTTTCAAAGTTTATGTTTTTTATGCCAATTGGAAATACAAAATGGCTGCCACTGCAGGAATTAATTTAACATTGGACCCTATGGGAAAAAGCTTTAAATAGCTTCTTCTCTAAAACTGGTTAACCAAAAGAAATAAAACTTACAGGCAATATTGTTTAGATGGTCCTCTTTGAAGTTTTGTTTTATCTACCAATAAGAAAATCAAAATGGCCACCACCGCATGACTTAGTTAAACCAGGGACAGTCTATAATAGTATAGACTGTCCCTGGTTTAACATAGGTCCCTATGGGAAAATTTAAAAAAAAATCTTCTTCTCTGAAACGAGTTAACCAATGGAAACAAAACTTACTAGCAATATTGTTTGGATGGTCCTCTATAAAATTTAAAATTAAACAACTTCTTCTCTGAAACCGATTAACCTATGGAAACAAAACTTGCTAGCAATATTGTTTTGATGATCTTTTTCAAAGTTTATGTTTTTTATGCCAATTGGAAATACAAAATGGCTGCCACTGCAGGAATTAATTTAACATTGGACCCTATGGGAAAAAGCTTTAAATAGCTTCTTCTCTAAAACTGGTTAACCAAAAGAAATAAAACTTACAGGCAATATTGTTTAGATGGTCCTCTTTGAAGTTTTGTTTTATCTACCAATAAGAAAATCAAAATGGCCGCCACCGCATGACTTAGTTAAACCAGGGACAGTCTATAATAGTATAGACTGTCCCTGGTTTAACATAGGTCCCTATGGGAAAATTTTTTAAAAAATCTTCTTCTCTGAAACGAGTTAACCAATGGAAACAAAACTTACTAGCAATATTGTTTGGATGGTCCTCTTTAAAATTTATTGAAAATTACAGGACCTGGTTTAACTTTGGGGAATGCTATCTTTATTGCCTATAAAAATCAGGTGAGCAATACAGCCTCTTAAGAGTCTTTACTGTTTTTCTACAGTTGAAAAAAAGTACATATAATTTGTAGAATTGCATACATGTATGTTTCACATTATTTGTTTAGTGTTTAAAAAGAAAAATCAATGGTGTTAAATTGCACAATATTAAAATAAAAATAAGTTCTGTTTGCCACCTTTAAAATTCTTAATGATGCCCTAAATAGAACAAAACCTGAAAATATTTTTAAATTATTTGGTGCACCATTTTCCATTTTTGCAGCAGACAACTTGAGTATTTCGCTTATCTCAATTAATTTGCCTTCTAAAATTGTTGGTTTTAGGGCCACTGGCGAGTTTCGATTTGTAGAAACACATGTCTGGGGTAGTAGTTTAACTGTGGTATCTTCACGGTCACAAGCTCGAGGTATCAGCAGCGGACCATTATTACTTGTGTGTATCACCAGCCTTAAGTTTGTTGTGACAATTTGTTACTGACATTCGTTAAATCAACTGCACTGAAATAGCAAAAATCTTTGCAATTCTAAGGCTTTTATGTCCTGTTTACGAAAGAGTGGCGATATACGATTTTCGATTTGTTTGTTTGCCCGTTCGTCCGTCCCACGTGGGGTTAACCTTTGCGTCCGATGAAGCTTTTTCATGTAGATTACGTCACATCTTCCTGAAACTTGTTCACTGTTTTAAATTTTAGTGCTGTTTGAAACCTTTATTTTATTGTAGTACAATATATGTAGTCTCTTGTTATATGTATGTGTGCCGCCGGTCCATGTGCATGCATTTCTTTTGATTTGTTATGTATACAAAAAAGTCACGTAGGTTGTAAGACTCACTAAAGCTTATGTCATGTTGTCTATGTATATCTGTACCGACTATAAATAAAATTTTCGTTTATTTTACTTTGCTTTACTGTTACAACATGATCTGTCCCTGTACTGGCAAAATCTGTAGGACTTTGCCAAATATTTCGCTCTTGAGTGAACTTTGAAAAAAGGGTTGATCAATATGTCCCAAGCCTGACATTATTGTCGCCGAGGCACATTTAATTGTTTTTTTTTATCATGAAGTGGATGGTCTTAGTCTGATTTTGGTATTTTGGTGGTACAGCTTCTCTTAATTAACTGTACCTGCTATGTTGGAATCATTCATCAACTCGGAGTCGTGGCATAATCCATGGAAGACCATTAATTACTATTCAAAGAGGAGTAATCCAAAACGTCCTTGTGATTAGCTTACATCAAAAATCGGTCATAGTATGGACCACTAAGATTTGTTTTCCGATCACGTTGAACAATTTTCTTTCCTACCATATTGCGAAAACAAGTGAAGCTTCCTTTTATCTAAAATTAAGTATGCATTTCGTCAAAATCAGGGAAATTAGCGATTGATACAACCTATGTGATACAAAATCTTGTATCATCTATATATATGTGATAGACTTTTGTCGGAACTACTTATTGACGTCACAATGAATGGTATAACCAATGATTCGGTGAATGAATTCTATGAATGAAATAAGACGTCAAAATACGTGTGACGTTAAGAACTATATTTTATTACAAATGCATCGTTGAATGTTAAATTTTAAATTTTAAACCTTCAATATTGTTCGGCCCTTTTATACTTCTTAATTTTAGATAAACGTATTACATACATTCAAGTGTAGGTACAACTACCTGTATCACGTTTCGACAGTTTAATACATTCGGCCTCACAACTCAACGCTACGCGTCTCGTAGTGAACTGTCTTGACGTGATACAGGTAGTTGTATCTACACATAATGTATGTAATGTGTATTTACCTGGGACTGACGAATATAGCACTGGGTATATTATTGACGGTACGGGATTCGACCTACAGCGCTGCCAGTGCTCCCCTAAGTGACAAGCGCTCTGGTTGAGGGGTATTCAGGGTATAATATACGGAAAGTCTGTGGACCATAGTAGGTGACGTGTTTGTAGAGGACACGCTTCTTGCACGCTTAAGACGACTTTATATAGAAGTCGAAAAAGACCTGTTGCAGTTGCAACAGAATGTCAAGTTCTGTTCTGTCCCCTCAATATCAATTGTCCACTGTCTGGTGACAGTTATGTTATTTTCCCCAATTAATTTTTTTATTAACGTGCTTTTAAAGAAATACTGCTCGCTGGACGGTCTATCGTTCACGGAAAACCCGTAACACATGTTTAACAGTGCATTTCTTGTTAATATTGATGAGAATTAGAGTAACTTAGGTGCTCCGGAAGGGTACGGCAGTTTCTGCTTCACACGTGGGACCCACCTTGTTACTACAGATAGTTGTCCATGTCGTAAAACAGAGTAAAAGAGACAGATATGACCACAAGTCATCGGTGAGACAAGACACTCCATAACTGTCAACCAATTCACATCTGCGATAAAAGAACTTCAATCTAGCTTCAGTCAGTTTAAGCAAACAGTTTTGACCTCGTTATGAGCAATCCTCTTGTCCAGAGATATACATGTATAAACAAATGAACGGGGGCGTCATTAGTACGAGAATCCTCTGCCGTCCAATGCTCGTTTATACTGATGGAAAATAAAAGAGCGATGGACGACAGGCCTCACGACAGAGGATTCTCGGACTAGGGCGTAATCTACATACATGTATATAGCACAAGCTAAAATTAAGGATTGAACTTCTTTTCTGTAAAGTACCACCTGTATTAAGTCCTTCTCATACAAATGTAGGAAAATGTCAGCGAGAACGTTTATAACAAGCCTTTTAAAAGTAGGCAATTGGTTTCAGATAGGAAGATTGAAATGTGGAAAAGTTGACGAAAACTTCAACATGCCAATTGATGGGAAATGTTCAACATGACTTTTAAGTCGGGCGATCTAAAATGTATAAAAACAACAAGACATTCTTCTTTTATAAATCAACACTTATTGCATTAGTGTTTCAATACTGAAAATAAAACTTGTTCTTTTTCTATTTTGATTGTTCATGTATCTGCACGTTTTAGTTTTCTAATTGTCTTTACGAAATGTTCACGGACCTTCTCTGGAGAAAATTCTGAACGTCCAGAAGGATTTCTACATTTTAATGCACTGCAGTTGCAAGGATACGAATCGTAGTCCACGAAACATTGAATATTTGCTAAACTACACGAGCAAGTTTTTGGTTCACAAATGCGATCGCAGTTGCATCCACCAATTTGTCTCGAGTCTCTTATCTCTTTGCAAGTGTTTGATTCACTACCATCAATATTTATTAATCCTGATTCTCGAAGAAGCAAACGACGTTGTGCAGGTGTCAGTCTGTGTTCTGGTTTCAGTCGACTTGTAGAAAAATACCAGTCTTCGTTTTCACAATTGATAGCTTCATGCTCATCAATCTGATTATCCGACGGTGTTATTTCCCCTGAATATTCACCTGCAGATGAATTCGCGCCTTCTTGAGAAGATAGGTATGAGGACTTTCTAAGTTTGTCATGTTGTGGAATTGAAAGTGTTGCATGTTCAGTGTGTTTATATTCCATTCCTGAAGTGAAATAAGAAAAAGTCAATTTTTTAATTGCTATCAAATATACTGTAGATGTTCACTGCAAAATTACAATCGATTGTCTAGAGGGATAATTTGATTACAATTCATATGCTTAAATATGTACACCAGTAATTTATCGCAGCTAGAAAATTCGAAGACCATTACTTCTGTATACTCAACAGAACGAATAATCGTACTCTCGCATTTTTTTCTGCCGTTTATTCGGCATATCACAAAACTAACATCGGATTATAACGGCAGTAAAATTCGGCCTATAAACAAAGTACGCCAAGTAACTTTTAAGGGAGGAGAGAACTTGGTATACAAGCACAAATTCATCAAACTTTTAAAAGGGTATAGTTCCTATCAAAAGTGGTAAGTTTTGGCAAATTTTTGTTAGTTTTATACTTTGATGAAAGTGGGGTCCCAACCCTTGGAATCGCTCTGGATCCGCCAATGTGATGATTTCATAAAAGTTGTTCCTTTCCATTCAAGTTTGTGAAATCCCTTCCCACCATTGGATAAACAATTATTAAAGTAAAGAATCTTTATCACAGTACAAAATACTGTTATGAACAACCGCGGGATTCCTTGTTTCAAGATATGAATACTAGAGGCTCCCAGGAGCCTGTATCGCTCACCTGAACCTGAAACCAAACAACCCTTTTTATCCAGCTTTTCTTTGCTATAAGTAATTGCCCAACACTTCTGCAAAAATCATTATTTTTTACCTTTTAAGGGAAATAACCCCTATAAGGAGGAGCTTTTGATGCTTAGAGGGAGAAGGGAGGTTCACTTCAAATTTGCTGTACCTGTTATACTTTTTTAACTATCAGTCAAAAACTCTCTCGACTCCCCCCCCCTTTTTTTCATTTTTTCTATTTTAAGGCAACGTAGCTATGTAGGTAGTCAGGTGTCATGATTTGCACAATTTTGGTAGAGGACATCCTTAAGATGATGTGTGCAATGTTTCAAAGCAGTCCTTTCATTGGTTAAAGAGGAGAAGATTTTTTAAAATCAAGTAAAATTGATTAAAAAAATGTTCAAGGAGAATAATTCCTATACGGTTCATCAGACAATCTTGACCCTAAAGTCATTTTTGTAGCCCTCATAGAGCAGAACAATTAAGCAATGCTAACTTCTTCTCTACTTCTAATAATTTTCAAGATTTTGAGGCAAAAATGTCAAAAATAATCAATTTCGACAATTAAAGGGCAATAACTCCTATAAGGAGTCATCATACAACTTCAACCCAATGGAGTGTTTCGTAGAGCTTTTTATGCAGATAAGGCATGTCTCTTCGGTTTTCCTGTATCTGTTACACTTTTTTAAATATAAGCCAAAAACTGTATTTTAGCCCCCCCCCCCCTCTGTCCTATTTTTAGCCATGGTGGCCATGTTGGTTAATCTGCAGCCATGGTTGGTGCAAACTTGGTTGAGGACATTTGACAGATAATGTGTACAAAGTTTCAAAGCAGTACTTTCAATTGTTTCAGAGGAGAAGATTTTAAAAAATCAATTAAAACCGATTAAAAAAACAGTTCAAGGGGAATAACTCTTAAACGGTTAATCGGACAATCTTGACCCTTAAGTCATTTTTGTAGCCCTCATAGAGCAGAACAATAAAGCAATGCTTACTTTTTCTCTAGTTCTAATAATTTTCAAGATTTTGAGGCAAAAATGGCAAAAATCATCAATTTTTACAATTAAAGGGCAATAACTCCTACAAGGAGTCATCATACAACTTTGACCCAATGGAGTGTTTTGTAGAGCTTAAGATGCTGAAGAAGGAAGGTCTCTTCGGTTTTCCTGTATCTGTTATACTTTTTGAACTATAAGCAAAAAACTGTATTTTGACCCCCCTGTTCTATTTTTAGCCATGGCGGCCATGTTGGTTGGTCTGAGGCCATGATTTGTGCAAACTTGGTAGAGGACATTTTACTGATGATGTGTGCAAAGTTTCAAAGCAATCCCTTCAGTGGTTTTGGAGGAGAAGATTTTTGAAGAAAAGTTAACGACGACGACGACGACGACGGACGGCGAAGGACGCCAAGTGATGGCAATAGCTCACATGACCAGGTGAGCTAAAAAACGGCAATAAATACACTTAATCAGATGTATATATGTTAGCGGAATAAAAATTACAAAGATAAACTAAACAACAAAAACAGAATCCTTGATCTATAGCTTTGATATAATATTTCAATTGTATGTAGTCTTTGATACCTGTGACTTGGGATGATGGACACAATCAGAACGAGAACGAGAAGCTGCTCTATACCTCGCATTAGGGCGACAACATAATTTATAAGCTTGTGTTGGCTATATATAAATTTCAATTATGTAATTATGTAATTATGTAATAAACAGCTCCACTGAGTATGATACGGCATCCTTATGTCGCGCTATTTCACTATTTCATATCGTTTCTATTTAACAAAATCACGTTTTGATATCAAGAAATGAACAAATTCAATTACTGTTATTATATGATTAACATTTATCTTAATTTTGATTGGACTAGGGTATCATGAAAAGTATTATGCAGACAGTGTGTTAACCTCAAAGTAGATAAAAATAGACTGATATAAAAGTTTTGACTTTTGAATAGCTAAAAATAGAATATTTATCACTTTTCAGTAGTTGAAAATAGAATTCAACAATGGAGAAACAAGCATTAATTTGATTGGTTGAATTAAAAACATCAGCCAATCAAAATCATTCTTTTAAATCATTCTATTTGTTGACATTGGTTCAAAATGGCTGACGAAGCAGCAGACAAGTTCTGCAACTGTCAATGAACAGGAACTGTTTTTGCCATTTTTTCATAATTGCTCTAATTTTACTATAAATTTTAATTGGAAAATGTGAATATTTCAATTTAAAATGTGATCGCCTACTGTTGTTATTGTTGAAATAAATTTTGCTCGGTGGATATAATTTTTTCAGGGTTGATAAAACCAGGTATTAACCTATATCAAAGTCAATAAATGTATAATATCACAAATACTACATAGTTTTAAATATAAAAATAGTTTTTGATATCAAGAAATATTCACACGGTTTGATATTAAAAAAAATCGATTTTTTCAATTTTTCATATAAATAATTCATTTTTTTATGGTTAATGTACGGTTAATGTACAAACTATTTTATTTAGATTTAAAGGGTAAAATTTGGTGTATTATTAATGATATACATTATGAAACATCTAGCGCTGTAGTTGCTAATCAATCACTCTCTGTATTTTCGAGTATCACAAGGTATCGGACAATGTGGTGTGCTTTCTGGTCTTTTATATTTAGTTATTGACCAAATGTTATATGAGTTAGAGCAGTTTTATAACAATACTAGTGTTTTTAATGTCATTAGTTGTTGCCCTGCGTTAGCAGATGATATTTGCTGCGTTAGCCTTTCTCCATCCGGGCTACAGGATATGCTTAACGTTTGTGCCAACTATGCGTCCAAATGGCGATTTAGGTTTAATGCGAAAAAGTCCGCTATTGTAATGTTTTCATTTAATTCTCGTATACGTAAACCAGACTATCAGTGGCGTATAGGCGGAGACATAATCCCCTTTGAAGAGGAGTATACTCATCTTGGTGTACAAATGAATAGTTCTTTTAAATCAATCGACCGAACTGAAAGTTCGTGCCGTAAAGGACGCAATAGCTTCTTTTCCTGAATAAACTAAGATGTAAATCAGCAAACCCGATTGTATTATTAAAACTGTATAACACGGTAGTACTACCATCTGTGCTATACGGATATGAAGCATGGACAAACCTGAAATCTGCAGACTATTCATCTCTGAATAAATTCAAAAACCTTGTAGTTAAACAGATTCTAGATTAAAAACGAGAACGAGATCAGATATGTGGCAGGGTTTATTAGGACTACACCCGATAATTGTAGCGATTGAAAAGAAAAAACTTTTTTCTACAAAAACTGATTTCTCTAGGTGATGCTTTTAAATCCAAACAGATATTCCTCAACCGCCTTTTCTCTTTTCTAGTAGACACTAACCGTTCTCACTATGGCTTTGTACCTGATGTGTTTAAGATATTACTTTCTTACGACCTGCAAGGATTTCTAAAAGACTTTTTATTTTCTGGCTGTTTCCCGTCCAAACATGCATGGAAGGCTATTGTGAACAACTCGATTAACACTTTTCAAGAACTCAACTGGAGAGAACGTACACATTCTGACAGTGACTTTCAGCGGTTTATTCAAGTTGTCAACCATGTCGAAATTGCGCCATTTTGGAAAGTAGCTAAAACGCACCACAATCTGAAAAACTATTACCTTATTACAAAACTTCTTACCGAAATACCAGATTCTTCAATTGGACAATGTATTCTCTGTTACAGACCATATCTAAACATTTTTACTCACATTTTCCCCTCGAACTGTTCATCGAGTTGAATGAGTACGATGAAACAACTCTATACTTGATTCTCCTAGGAAAACCTGTTTCGTTTACTGACATCGATAGCTAAGAATTCATGAGACTGTGTCACCTACATGTTGTTCAATCCCTGGGACATTATAACACTCTTAAATGCTCTATGGATGTGGCTAACGCGGGAAATATTCATTCCTAACAATCATACTTATTTAAAAAAAAACGTATTATTTATATATTTATACATGTTTGACCAGCCTTTTTGTATATTCATTGTCTTTGCACTGTAATTCTTGATTTTGTTGTTTGCACTATAATTTTGTAATTCATAATCTCTACATGAGGAAATAAAGTTATGAATGAATGAATGAATGGTAAAAAAATTACATTTCTGATATAAAAATTCGAATTCTTGATTTAAAAAAAGTAACGAATAAGTAGTAAAACGGCGCCTCACACATCTATGGTAAAATAAAATATACCCACAAGATAAGGAACACGAGAATTTACCTAATGTTGAACCTCCCTCGTGTGGAATGGATGTAAATCCTTGTGTTCTATCAAAGAAATAAACATCCACATCTTTGAATTTCACTTTCTTCTCGTTTCTTGGTAAAGCTGAAGTATCTAACAAAGCAAAATAAAATTATTAAACAAAACCATTACTACAATGTCAAACGCTGAAAATTACCAGGACCGAAATAGACTCTTCGCTAGTTAAGGTGGTCTGTATTTCTATAAACTATAAATTCTCAAAATCATAATACTTAGTGTATATTTGTAGGTAATTACAGGAACTAAATTTTAATAATTTATATCAACGTGTCAAAAAGACATTGCTACATTGGTGGGTGTTTAAATGAGGGCTACAAAATAAAAGTTTGGAATAGAAAAATATGTGTTGATCATGGAAGTCATTTGGTACTTTTCCATGTACTATAATGACCTACGTGACCAAAAAATTGCAATATTTTCATAAATATATGTTTTGTTACATTTTTACTGAAAACGTAATAATTCAATATCAGAAGCCTGTTGTATCTCTCAAATAGTTTGTAACACTTTGTTTAATAACCACGTAAATCATTACCATGTGTCACCTATTCGTCAAATTTACACACGGGAATACATACGTCATACATTAACGCGATTTACAGAATATTCTTTGTATTTTTACGACCAACTTTTTGTTTTATTTTTAATAAATATTGACGCTATGTTTCTATTTTTACGAATATAGATGCTACACTATAAGCTTTCATCTGCTCTTTTTTTTTATTGTCGCTGTGCGGGTTTAAAATGACGAAAACAAATTTAGATTGATTGCATATTTGTCAATTATCTAAATATATCAATGCCCTAAATTTATTTCTCATCTTAAGCCGAGGAGGTTAACCACGGTGACCAGGGAAGTCTATTCTAACTATTATAGACTGTCCATACAGTGACTAATCAAATTAAATTTTCCATTAATATCCCTTGACATGCTTGATAAGACGAAATGTCTACATGTTGTTAAACATGTGATATTCGTGTTAATTTGTTGATAGAAATGCCCACAGATGTTAGATTTGAGGTGTGATTGTCCGTCACCAAGTGAGAAAATAAACAATGAGAAAAGAAGTTCAAAAGATATTTTCAAAGACAAGAAAACAAAGACATTTTATGTCCCAAGATGTAGTTTTAATTTTTATATGTTACGTTTGTTATATGAATAGGTCTGGTCTAAGAAATATATAATTGGGTCCCATTTATTACGCCCGAAAATATATGAATATATGGTTTTCAAATCTCCGTCCGACCTGTACCTAAAAGTACCTTAGACAGTCTATACTAACAACTACATTAATTATATGTCTCTGTCCCAACCGCTTGTGCAAACTAATTAGTCTAATCAAAGGTTTTATGTATTTATTTATATAAAGCTTATTTCAAAATAGAACGATAAACGTAATCCCAAAACACGTGCGTAATTGACGTACTTAATGTAAGTTTCGGCATGTAACGCAGTTTTTTTTTTCGACGCAGTCGGTATTATATTCACTTTTTACCCTTTAACCTCATGACACTTCACCTCTCGTTATTCTGTTTCTTGATTGGTTAAAAACCAATTGGACGGGGGTTCGGAACAGGGTGGTAAATTGGACAGGGGCTCGGAACAGGGTGGTAATTCACCTTTCAAATTGTGTACTATTATTATTATATTTTGCCGTCTGTTTGTTTATAAAATTATTTCTTAGTGCAATTTAAGTATAAAGAACGATAGAGATGAGCTGCAGTTTGTAAAATTTTATATCAAACAACTTGTACAAAAATGTTAAATATTTTTTATTTGAAGTACAGCGCAAATTAAATGCATATTAACACGCTGGATTTTAGCGGGCTTTTATGGAGGGTAAAAAAGACGAAGAGAAGAAATTTTAATTAATTTCTAAATACAAATTAACAATCATTTTATATTCATGTTGATATTAAATCAAATGTATTATTCTTCTTGGGCGTCCGTCGTAGTACACACATAGATAGAGAGTTGTGGCTCTAATTGTAAAGTATACTGTGCTTATTCAGTAAGTTTTAAGCTATAAACATTTTATTAACAAATTTCTAATATTCAATTTATTGTATAACTGCTTTGGTGCTCGCAGAAAAACTTCATTTCTATATCTTAGGCATTGGGTTTCAATACATAATAGCAATAAACTTTCTGGAATACATGTACATGTACAGCAAAGTACATGTAGTTGTATGTACATTATCAATTTTAGGTTAACTGCATGCTTGGTAAATCTGTTAATATCGAAAGCACGTAAATAAAAGGGGGCACACATGTATAAATGAATAATTTCAAACTCGGTTCATGATTTCATTCACGTAGTAATAATTGTCCGTCAGTATCTCCCCCCCCCCACCCCAAAAAAAAAAATTCCATCAAACATTACTGGTCTATTGAAACGGGGGAATTTGTATGACAATAAAGGCGATTCGTAGTTCAATGCATTACTCAATTTATATCTTTACTGCGTCGGTTATCTTTTTTAAAGATAGTACTTGTTTAATTTACTGTTACGGGATCGTATGACCGTTACATATTTTATCTTAGTGAAACTGACAGACATATATGTCTTTGGTGAAAACAAGATAAACATAAAACTTTATAAAAATTAATAATTTTAAACATCTTTCTGGTGTTATTTGCCTTTTTTTCATTGACGACATCAAAATATATTACATGTACTTACCGGTCAAGGACATCCGTACCAGTTGATATAATAACAGATTAAAAATAGATTGAAAACAGGAAGTAACTTCTGTGTAGTATTAAAATGTTGACGCACGTTTTAAATCGACTGAAGGAAAAAGAAAATAGCGTATATAGACTACAGAAACTGTTAGAAAATTAACATATAGTACACGCAAAGCTTACTAGTGTCTTGGAATACTATACATGTATATCGATACTCGATCATCGATAGCGGATAAAAACACCGGATGTCACGAAACTAAAATCCGAATGTACGCGAGAAGAATACGTGTGTGAACTTACTAATCACGTGTTACTACTGTGGAAAATTTAGAATTCAAAATTTCCTACAGGAAAACAAATGGAAAGAAATTGTTTAAATTAACAACAAATTAACAGCATTGAAAGCCACATGATTTGACACAAAAAGTACGCAATTAATAAAATACTTTTATATGGGGAGATAAATTTTAAATGTGATAACAATTTCTACTTGAGTGTTGCGTACCAATAATCTGTCCTTTATCAGTTATAGTTATTAAATTGTTTAAAGTTCTTAAAATGTGTTGAAAGACCAAAAGGCTGTCCTTGATCCGTCATAGTTCGTAAATTGTTTGAAGTTCTTAAAATGTGTTGAAAGACCACTGACAGACTGTCCTTGATCAGTTATAGTTTGGTTTTTGTAAATTGGTTGAAGTCGTTAAAATGTAGTTAAATAAAAATATATGAAAAACCCTTGCATCTCGTAAACCATAAATTACATATATAATACATAAGGGATCATTCAGTATTTATTGGAGGGTTGAACCGGTATAAAATGCAATAAGACACATATTTTTTTTTATGCCTGCATTTACATGGGACTCCAGCTTTTGTTATTTTCAACACTTATAGTACAACAATTTTTTTTCCATATCAAATTCATCAAGAAAAAAAAGGATTTTTTTTTTGTGTCAAGTTTAATCAAAATTTATATTATGAAGTTTTAGTAAATTATGTTGTAATTCTAAACCGACTAATGATTTAATACATCAAATTATAATTGGTAATATTGTACACGTAACATTGTTAAATACATTTACTTTATTATACTTAATCATTGCATCTGGTTTAAAAGTTGTTATTGTTATTTCAGAGATGCATAATAAAACTGGAAAATAAAAGAACCTTGTGTTGTTGTTTAAAGCATGAAACCCGGTCTATTACATTTGGCGCCAACGTAGGGATACATTGACAGAGGATCAGCTTCAGAAGGCCAAGCAATTACTCCACCAGTTCAGAGATGTTTTCAGCAGATCAGATACGGACATTGGCCATACAACAGCAGTCAAACACAGAATTGATTTAATAGCCGAGAGACCATTTAAAAAGAAACATCGAAGTATCCCACCAGCATTGTTTGATAAAGTTAGAAGCCATCTACAACAGCTATACTAGCAGCAGGGATTATAAGACGATCACATTCCCCATGGTCTTCTAACGTGGTACTAGTCAGAAAGAAAGATAATAAGCTTCGTATGTGTGTGGACTATATAGACAGCTAAACAGCATTACTATTAAAGATTCCTACGCTCTACCTTATATTGAATTGTTCGCTTAAACACAATAAGTAGAGGACCCTGAAAAATGTTGATCTAGTTTCAAGAAGAATAGGGTTTGATGTTAAAATTGGTTCTACATGCAGTAGCATATATATATATATTGTATTTCGGAACGACAGAAACAAGAATTAAATTAGTCGTGGACGTTTCTAGTATTTATTTCCGTCTTATTTAGTGTAAATGTGTAAACGACTTTTAACATAAGGTTGTTAGCATATATTGTCTAAAGGCATTAATTTAAAACTGTTTCCGCGGTGTGGCCACTGTATATTTCGTATCGAAGAACCACATGTACACGATTATACCTTTTATTAAATTACAACCAAATACCAGATGTTTTAAAAAAATCCATGAGATTATTCTGTCAAAAACCCACTACCAACAAAACAGTAACTCTTTGAACTGCCTGATTCATTTATTTGAATCGGTTTGGAACACATCAAATGCAAACTTTGAGCTATGCTAGTGACCATTAGCTGACTATGGATTATATCCATGCCAGGTTGTGTCAAGTTCTATTTAATTTAGTGCCAAGCCAGAGCTCTATAATGCAAGTTTTAAGCTCTGCTAGTTCAAAGCTACGTCAAATTTAAATTTGAAGTAAGGGATGTTACAATAAAATGCGAGAAACACAGAGAGGGAAGGCTATTTAATTTACATTTCAACAGTTTAGACGAAGCAATCTTGTTGTCTCGCCTGCGACGAAAGTCGCTGGAGGCGAGACATATGTATGGGAATCCGGCGGCGGCGGCGTAAACACTTGACATCTTGCTTCATATATTTGTAAGCCCAAACCCTAGGTCCATCAAATTTGGTCCACAGGTAGCTTATGATGAACACTTGCCAGTCAGTCACCTGTCACCTGATCTTGACCTCAATTTCACGGATGACTGCCTGATAGTTGTCACATGACCTTGACCTCAATTGCACGGTCCAGCGACTACGTTAAAGTTTTTGGGTTACGACAGTTCCTCTGTAACCACGCATGTTAGGATGACAATATTTGGTGTATAGGTTGCTGATGACTAGTAAATGACTGTCTGGTAGTTGTCACCTGACCTTGACCTCAATTCCATGGTCCAGCGACTACGTTAAAGTTTTTGGGTTACGATAGTTCCTCTGTAACCACGCATGGTAGGATGACAATATTTGGTATATAGGTTGCTGATGACTAGTACATGACTGTCTGGTAGGTGTCACCTGACATTGACCACAATTTCATGGTCCAGCGACTACGTTAAAGTTTTTGGATTACGACAGTTCTTCTCTAACCACGCATGGTAGGATGACAATATTTGGTAAATAGGTTGCTAATAAATAGTACAAGACTGTCTGGTAGGTGTCACCTGACCTTGACCTCAATTTCACGGTCCAGTGACTACGTTAAGTTTTTGGGTTACGGCAGTTTCTCTGTAACTATGCATGGTAGGAGGACAATATTTGGTGTATAGGTTGCTAATGAATAGTACATGACTGTCTGGCAGGTGTCACCTGACCTTGACCTTAATTTCACGGTCCAGCAACTACGTTAAAGTTTTTGGGTTACGGCAGTTCCTCTGTAACCATACATGGTAGGATAACAATATTTGGTATATAGGTTGCTGATGAATATTACATGACTGTCTGGTAAGTGTCACCTGACCTTGACCTCAATTTCACGGTCCAGTGACTACGTTAAAGTTTTTGTATTAGGACAGTTCCTCTATAACTATGCATGGTATGGTGAAAATATTTGGTATACAGGCCACTGCTGATATTTAATGCTATTTACGTAATGCTAATGACGAAATTTATTGTCTTTACTGATGCGGAATGCAGGCGAGACATTTTTCTGTGTCCACGTCCCATTACTCTTCAGCAAAATCAGAAATTTACCAAAAAAAACAAAAAGAAGAGCACACGTCTATAAAAATAAACAGATCTCAAACTTTCAAGATAACATTTTGAGTTAGAGTCTTCAAAAAGTCTTTTAACCCCATAGCAACAAACCTGAAAATTACCAAAAAGTATACATACTATGAGGTAACTTGATAAACCACAAGAAATATATATGTTGTATAAAAAATTATTTCAAAACTATATTCATGTTGTTCCGGCAGTGACCACATTAGTAAAGGAGCATCGGTAGCTGACTGTTTAAGGTAGTCATCTACTATTGATCACTTGCTTATCAACTCTAGTTAAAACTTACTGTAGGCAGGGTGTGCTCGACTCCAAAGTCATAAATAGGGCATCTCATGGACATTAATTGATACCCGGGCACGTTCCATTGCTTTTAATATTCATGAACATATTGTACTGAATTACAAATTAACCTGAAGGAACAGCTGTACATTAAAACAGTTCATCTCAGAAGATAGTTTTTACATTGATTTTGGATCTCTAAAAATAATTTTAAATTTGGCTCACTCAAAAAAAAAACGACAAATAGGATTGTGCTGAAAATTAAATAGTATTTTAATTTTATAGTACATGTACTTAACAGCTGTGTAGTGTTTTAACAAATTCTGTTGACGTGTTTTCAAGTTATCTTTGGAAACCGCAAATGTCGACAAAATAAAAAAAAATAATTGGACTAAGTCAAAAACTACAAATTGGATTGTGCTGAAAGTTGAATTTTGATCTTCAATTTATAGTACTTAACAGCTGTTCAAAACGTACACAAATTCTATTGACGCATTTTCAATTTATCATCTGTAAACCATCTACTTTTAAAACAAAAAATTGAATTGGCATAAGTTGAAAACTTCAAATTGAATAATGCTGAAAATTGAACTAGATCTTCATTTTCAAAGGAAATCCTGGTTTATATTAGATTGGGGTATGGTCAAATATATTAGTTTGGATACACCAATCTTGCTGAAACTGAATATAGTAAGCTTGGGATTCGATTTGAGGTCAGTCGGTTTATGGTCAAGTTCACTGTTACTAACAATTAAAAAAAACAGTTGCCGGTGTCGTATAATTATAGGTCCGCCCAATTAACGTATCCGGCCGGATACGTAATATTAACATTTTATGTCCGGGTCTATAAAATTTAAAATCTGTATTAACAAGCACATGTATGGACTTATCAGAAGGAGTCCAAGAAGACCAGAAGATCCATTAAACTTTTACAATATGAAAGCTGTCGGTGGCATAAACTCTAAGTGTCACCATAATTTGTAGGAAATCGGGAAAGAAACGCGATTGCGTCGTTGGTCTCTGTAAATATGCCTGGAACCTTATATGCACATGTCAGAAATCGTTGGATATTTATAGTCTATACCTCAGATTAATGTGTGTATTATCTAATAGTATAACCAATATCATTATCTCTTAAAACTCTATTTCTACGCATATTTTGATCACTTCTGCAGTTATAATATATCTGTTTACATGTGTTCCTAGGCTTTTAAATGACTTAAAAATGAATAAAAATGGCAGATTCGTAAACTTTATTATTTTATGGGCTTGGCTATAAAATTTATATGAAAAGCGGAAAAATAAACTGTAAATTTTAGGACTCCGGGGTTGTGCAAAAAGTAAATAAGAAATGCGGACCTATAGTAATTTTCACGGTCAGTGGCAAAAACTTAACTTGGAAAGTTGGAACTGTAAAATGTATAATTTATGGGTCTGGGGCTATTAAATTAATCAAATAAGGCGGACTCGTAAACTGTATGTAGTATGGGCCCAGACCCTATTAAATTTTAAAGAAAGGCGGACCCATATACTGTAAATTTTATGGGTACGGAGCTCTTTATAATAAAAACGCTAACACTGCTTGGATCGTTCGGCCGTGACACCATTGATGGAAACATTAAACACAATAAAGTTTCAGAGTTGTAATAAATAGGGGTGGAATACATTTTTAGATAGAGAGTGTTTGTTTGTTTGTTTGAATGGGGTTTTAACGCCATTTTCAGCAATTTTTCAGCTATTTCATGGCGTCCAGTTTTTATTGGGGGAGGAAACCGGAGTACCTGGAGAGTGTGATAAAGGTTTATAACCCAAGGAACGTTAATCCTATACATAGCTGCAAAATAATAATAATAATTATAAGCGAATTCCTTATCACAGAAAGAGAAAATTAAACCATATCATTATAATATGCTGTCTATTTGCAAAAAAAGTCAGCAGGGACATTAAACTGTTTTAAAATGTCTGAAGATAATATCCATTTGTCCAAAATTAGTTGTGGTCGTGAAATGAACTTCTCCAAAAGTCAACATATGTCATTAGTCCGAGAATCCTCTGCCGTCCCACGAAAAAAAAAGCGTTGGACGGCAGAGGATTCTCGGACTAATATGTCATGTGACAAATATTTACAAGTCAACATTAGTCACATGACAAATACGTGACAAATGTTGACTTTTGGAGCAGAGTTGGTGGTCATGTATTGGAAAATGAATTGAATTCACATGTTCAAATATAACCAATAGAAATTGACTATATTGTAATTAATATTCATGAGGTATAATAATATAAAATATTTACCAGGCTTTTAAAATGTGTACCTGTATCTTTAAAAATATACTTCCATTTAACATCGTGTTTAACAACATGTCCAGCAGCCCCAGAAGAAAATTAAAGAACCAATATATTGCTCAAACGTGACACATGCAAGTTTAATTTGTAATGATATAGTAAATTAGTAGCGTTTATATTAAAAGAAACGTAGTATTTACGGGAGTTTACAGTGGAATTACTAATATTACGTTACACCCGGACCTATAACTATAGACAAAAATCGATCGAAAGCGGGCCTAAAATTTTAACATTGTTGGTCCGGGCGGACCCGGACCTGTAATTATACGACACCGCTCAATTAACTTCAGTTAGGATAAACCACTCTTGCTGAAACTTTGGATACAGGAAGCTTGCATAAGACCTAGTTTGGGATGCAATTTGGGGTCAGTTAGGTCAAGGTCGAGGACACTGTTACCAACTAGAGCAACTAGATGCTCTTAAGGGTCTGTATAACTCACCTGATTTTATACGCAATCGGAAGATGGCATTTCACGGATGTTAAACTAAGTCCTGTAATTTTCAATTTTCTACTGGCATAAATGACATTATCTTTGTTAAAACCAACCAATGAATCTTGCTGTTTGGTTTTAACTGGTTCAATAGTTTCAGATGAGAAGCTATTTAAACATTATCCTGTAGGTTTTTATGTTAAAATAATTCCTACAACTGCAGCCAAATTAATGTGGATTTTTAATCACAAATAGGCAAACATAAACTTTTAAGAGAACCATCCGATTAACAATCACATACAATTTGGCTTGAATCAGTTTCAGAAAAGATATGGCATTTAAAAATAGTCTTCTGTTAAAACTTAAGTCTAAAATGACAATGGTGGCCATTTTTACTGTCTTACTGGCATATTCACATTTGTATTCTTTAACTAGTTTTAGAAAACAAGCCTTTTTAAACTTTCTTCCCACAGGGTCCAATGTTAAATTTAGTCCTGCGGTGGCGGCCATTTAGAATTTTCCAATCAGCATAAACTTTTTTAACTTGTTCCCATAGGTTCCTATGTTAATCTAAGTCATACGGTGGCGGCCATATTAGTTTACCAATAAGAATTAAAATCACCCAAACTTTGTAAAGGTAAATCCATTGAACATTCTGACCAAGTTTGGTTCAATTGGCAATGTGGTTTCAGAGAAGAATATTAAAATGCGGTTAAAATGTAAAAAGTTTACAGACGCTGACGACGACAACGGACGCAAAGTTGTAGCAATAGCTCACACGACCCTTCTGGTCTGGTTAGCAAAACACAGTTTCCGGTCAATAACTTCAATTACTATACACCAATCTTGGAGAAATTTTAGATATATGAAACTTACATGAAGACCTAGCTTGGGATTGGATTTAAGGCCACTCGGGTCAAGATCTAAGGCTTTCTTAGAAAAACAGTTTCTGAACATTAACTGTAGTTTGGATAAACCAATCTTTCTGAAACTTTGGATATCCGGTTCCGGTTGATGGTGGAAGGAACATTTTTTTGGTGCCGGCTAATATTTTATAGTTTTAGTGTTTTATGTGGAAATAGTGGACAAAGGAATATGTATATATAGTGGTGCTGGTGGTCATTAGTTGAACTCTAAATAAGTTTAGCGACTAAACTCGATATACTTCCCGAAGTTTTACGTTTTATTTTCCAACTTTCGTGTTTTAACTGTGAATTTTAAACCCCATAAAATCATTTATGTGAAATGGCAACGAACGCGGCCCATTTTAAGAATTTAACTACTGACTTTAAAATCAAATTAATTTTAACCTTTTAACTGTGAAATGGAGACTAGAAGTAACCGCAACAGGGCATGTAGAGAAAAACAGAATTTTGCAAAATCAGGAGACAAAACTGTATCATCTTAACCCAGCAAAAATAGCCAAAAAAACTGACTCGTTCAGGCAATCGTCTAGAAAACATCTGGCACACAAATAAACTGGGAAACCACATTTTTACAATGAGAGCTATCACATACAAGACATATTCTAGGAAAATCATTGACTACTACACTCAAAGGGAATATGATACCAATACCACCTACTCCGTTACTGTCTCGTCGAGGGTTGACCGGGGCGATGAAATAGCTGAACATAAGATTCAAATACATACCAAGACAGCAGGAAGTAGAAGTAGAAAAGGCACCTTAAGGTTTTGTATCATGCTATATCATACCCAATGCAAGATGATGGTTAATGATAAACACCCACATGTATTCATGGAAGCTCATGAACAAATAGTACATGAGATTAGACTTGACCCAGAATATTGCCACCTACAGGAAAATCAGCGCAGACAGATTGATGAAGAACTACTAGAGGTATCTATACTCAACATAATACCAGCCCTCAAATCGGTAATCAAACATCACCTCATAATATTACCTCTAGGCTGGATGGACCTCAACCCCCATATTATAACAAAGATAATGTAGATCAAGAGCGAACAATACGAGACAGCACGAAAGGCAAACAGTCTTAACATCAAGACAGCTTTCTAACAATTCAAGAACAATCTTTCAAGATACCACAACTGAACAAAGTAATTCCCCTAGTAGCATGCCTGAAACCCATGACGAGGAAGAAACATTAGGCATTAGATACAGACGATGAAATAACCAATGCCAGACAAAAAGTCTGGGTATGCTCAATATGCAACATAGAAGCTGATAGTGGCTCCATTGAATGCAGTAAGTGTCTACAATGGTCACACTATACACATGAGAAAATTTATCAGAAGCCACATTCAACAGTTATGACACAAATCCAAAGCTGGACTTCATCTGTAGTAGTTGCAAATGTTTGAAAGACACCTGCCTTCTTAAAGATATGTCATCGGACATAATCAGATCTGATGAGTGTGAAGAAATAGACTACCAAATTCTCCAAGAGCCAGAAACTAACAACACTATAAGTATCCAGCCCCCAGCTAGTCTAATTATCAGAGAAATCCATACAACTGAGACTAGCCTCTCTAAGACCAAATGGAATGCACATATGATAAATAGTAACCACAACAGCTCTCCGCAGGACAAGGATACCACTTACTTGAAACAGGTGGCCAGTGAAACCAACAGTACTGGCCCTACAGGTTCAATCAGTAAGAATCCAACCAGGAGCATGGAGCTGCAAATAAAGGAAAACCAACGACAGCAAACAAAAGCAATCTCACAACAAAAAGAACTAAGAAGGCTTTCACCCTGAATGATACAGAACAACAGCTGGCAGACTGCAGGGCTGAAATTGCTCGTTTGGAAAATTTAAACAACGATAAAGATAAAACCATTTCTTCCATGCGTCTCAAATTACTGTTAGCTGAAAACACACACCAATCCACAGGTTACAATTCAAACAATGGACATCAAACTGAGGCCCAAGTGCAGTGGAATACCAATTTGCAGAATATAAACATTGAGAAAATACTACTTGGAGTTGTGTATCTTAAACTTGAGGTTGGGAGAGTCAGTCTGGAAAATAAAATTTTAATGGACAAACTTAACTTCCTTGTTCCTTCTTATAATATTATGACCGGATCAAACAATACATCATCTTGTACCTCTCAGACGGCCAACCATACCACACTGCAACAAACCAAGCATAGAACAATAGAGACTCAAACAGAAATGGAATCTGAGGAACCAAACTCGTACCTAACACTGAATACCAGCAACGTGGCAGTCGACACTATGGACTTCAACCTGGCACTAACTCAACTATCAGAAACCTTGAAATGCCCTACATGTCCAAAGACAGCGGTACAAACCACAGGAAATATGAATGGAAAAGACACTACTCCATGTACTCCTGGGAATTTAACTATAGGCACATATAACCAAATTGGTGGAGTCAAGACACTACTAACAGAAGGAACTTTTGCCCCTTTGGTACCAATCCCTACAAATCATTCAAATCAGAGAAGCAAATCTCCAAACATTCAAATAAATATAGAAACTGTACAGATAGAATGGACTCAAGACCCATTAGCAGTACATTGTCAGCACCCCAGATACGTACAGAAACTCCAGTCAGCCTTTTTTAGGATGTGGCCGAGCCAAATCCACTCTTGCCATACTAGCAAAGGCGCCGACCGGTCAACCCCTGATAATCCAAAAAACAGACATGATACCAGGGATAAAGAGACAACTTCTTAAGAGATTGGAAGCATTAATGTACAAAACATTAGAGGAAACATTGTTTATCTTAGGAAACTTGTAGAAAAATATAATATTATACTCATTCAGGAACATTGTCTTTTTAAATTTGAGGAAACAGAATTTACCAAACTTCTTCCTGATAAAGATATACTTTCTAGATTTGTTGATGAGGAGGAACCAATCTCACAACTCCAGAGAGTTCGAGGTTATGGTGGGACTGCTATTATCTGGGATAAGAGCTTGTCACAATATATAAAGTGTCCCTGACGGAAACCATCAAACCGTTGCTATTCAAGTTGACCAAAGCCACTATGCATCATAAACTTGTACCTCCCCAGTAGTAATGGTAGCCACAAAACCCAATACCTGGAATCACTAGACATTGTTAGAGAAATTATTTTAAAATATAAACACAACATCATCATTGGTGGAAACATGAATGCCTCGCTATTCAGGACCCCAGAAAATGTCAACGATAAGGAATTTAAAAGATTTATACAGTCCGAGAGCCTTAAAACTCCGGACAGATACCCACGTTCATCAACGTTCTTTCATCATGATGGGAAGTCACAGTCCCCAAATCGACTACTTCCTCATACTCCAGGATCAGAATCCAACTCCTTTCTCAAAAGTCAGGAACCATGGTATTCAACCTCTTAACACCTCAGACCACACCCTGATATCTGGTACAGCAAAGGTAGAGAAACTGACAAAACCCTCCAAAGCAGTCCGAAGTAAAATCACATACAAAAAACCCAGATGGGATACATGTGACAAGACTACATACCAACATACTGTAGAAAAGCTGCTGACGATGCCAGAGAAACAGATACTAGAAAACAAGTTTGATGTTGCACTGAATGTTATTCACCTAACAAACGTATTACATGAGGCTGGCAAGAACTCAATACCAAGATATGATTCCACACAGGGAATTGCAAAGAAAAGAAAAGGCAGACTACCTTAGAATGAAGAAATTGATGCAGCCGCTAAGATATAAAAAAAGGCCTTCCATGAATGGAAAGAGGGTGGCTCACCAAACAACAGGAACAACAATCTGTTTGAGACTATGAAATGCACAAAAAAAGTCTACGCCAGAAACAGACAAGCTCAAGCTAGAATGAGAGACAAGTACACAAAAATAATGCAGGCAGAGGAATTCGACCAAAAGCTGTTCTACAAGTTGATAAGGGAACAACTGGCTGAGAAAAACCATGATACAGAAATACTGATACTCGATGAGAAAGAACTAGTGAACTATGAATGGCTGGAAACAACACTTTGAAAAGCTTCCCACTCCTGAAAACAACCCTGACTTCGGCCAGGAATACCACAACCTTGTTACATTAAACTGTAGAATCATAGAAGAAATAATAGCCATCCATGCAACCTCTAACCATAACCCAAAGACTACTGAATGCTCAACTAGAAAGGCCACCTCTAAATTGGCAAATGGCAAAGCCCCCGACCACCTCGGCATTATAGCTGAACATCTGAAAAATGGCTCAGACCAGCTTATAGGCTACATAACGTCACTGATTAACAACATAATCCAGCAACAACACATACCAGAGATTCTGCAAATTGGTCTCTCCTCTCTCCTATTTTGAAGAAAAACAAAGACCCAAAGGCAACTACAGAGGAATAACAGTCACCCAAGTTATAAACAAACTTCTTGAGTGTATCCTTCAAGATCAAATTGACGAGGTCCTTGACCCAACACAGAACAAGATGCAGAGAGGCTTCTCAAAGAAGACCAATCCACTCAATGCTGCTCTTCTAATCTCTGAGGGTATAAACGAGGCACTAGATTCTGGCAACCCCATAGCAGTCATTACATTAGATGCAGAAAAATCATTCGATAAAGTTGACCATCTCCACTTGCTTGGGAAATTGTATCACAGTGACATTGACCAACAGGATTGGCTCCTGATTAAATCCCTACAAACAGAGGCAATAACAAGGGTGAAATGGAAAGGTCACTTGAGCCCAGTATTCCCCTCTCAACAAGGCATAAGACAAGGAGCCAAGCTGTCACCTACCTTATACAATAGATATAACAACCATATGCTAGATACACTTCAACAACACAATGCAGGGGCACGAATTGGTACCACGTTCATCGGAGCTCCTACTGTGGCTGATGATGTTGCGGTAATTGCAGATAACCCGGTTGACCTACAATGTGCTCTACACATTGTCAATGACTGTACAAAAGCGGACAGAGTTACCATTAACTCTCTGAAAAGTGATGCTGTCATCTTTAACTCCAGCCGTAACAGAGATGAACAAACCTGGGAGTTTGGCAAAGAAAAAATCAAGGAAGTAGAAAAAACAACCCACATTGGACTGACCCGCCAAAAGAACAACAAGAATGCAGTGGAGGAAAGAATTCAAAAAGGCAGAAGAACTCTATATGCCCTCATGGGAGCAGGGCTTCATGGAAAAAATGGCTTAAACCCAGTCATATCCTTTAAACTCTATGCTACCTTCTGCAGACCAAGAGTCAGCTACGGTCTGGAAGTTACTCAGCTCAGCACTACAGAAAGAGTGGATCTTGAACAGTTTGAAAGGAAGACTCTTAAGAATCCACAAGGACTACCGGAGCGATGTGCCAAGATAGCAGCTTATATACTACTAGGAGCTATCCCTATTACCAGCACAATTGAAAGACAGGCTACCTAAACATTGCCTCTACACCAGGGAGCATTGAGCATGACATCGCATCCAGACAACTGGTAATGAAAACAGAGAGTAGCCATAGCTGGTTCACGTATATCCGCTTCCTTCTTCAGAAGTACAACTTGCCATCTGCACATGAGATCATGAGGAATCCTCCCAAACCAGAGGCTCTTAAGAGCCTGTATCGCTCACCTGATTTTATAGGCAATGAAGATGGCATTTCCCTGATGTTAAAGTAAGTCCTGTAATTTTCAATAAACTTTAAATAGGACCATCCAAACATCTAGAAAGCTTTGTTTCATTGGTTAACCCGTTGTATAGAGAAGATTTTTTTTATTTGCCATTGGGTCCTATGTTAAACTAAGTCCTGCGGCGGTGGCGGCCATTTTGAATTTCCAATTGCCATAAAAAACATAAACTTTATAAAGGACCATCCAAACAATATTGCTAGTAAGTTTTTGTTTCCATTGATTAACAGGTTTCAGAGACGAAGCCTTTAAAAGCTTTTTCCCATAGGGTCCTATGTTAAACTAAGTCTTGAGGTGGCGGCCATATTGGTTTACCAATCAAAATAAAAAACACAAACTTTGTAAAGGTCCATCCAATGAACATTATGGCCAAGTTTGGTTTCAATTGGCCAAGTGGTTTCAGAGAAGAAGATTAAAATGTAAAAAGTTTACAGACGCCGCCGCCGCCGCCTGCCGACGATGACGGACGCAAAGTGATAACAATAGCTCACATGACCCTTTGGGTCGGGTGAGCTAAAAAGCAGATTGGAAATCAATGTTTGATCTTGCTTTTGACACTTACTGGCAACAGGAATGGGAACGGAAGAAAGCAAAAACCTTCCTTACGATATCTCCACATCCAGCACAACCCAACAAAGAATCCACATAATAATCTGGAAGAGTGCAAATAGTGACCCAAGAGCTATCTCCAGAGCCTGCATTAAAGCCCGTGTCTTGACCGGTACATACATGCAAAGGCCTATCGACAAAGATTTAACCAACACTAGGCACCTGATACATGTCCACTGTGCAATCTAGAGATGGAAAACAGAATTCATTTCATCCTAAAATGCACAGCTCTGCTTCGAAAACGCCAGAAACATCTCTGTGCCCTGCGTCAGCTATTGGAGCGTGAACTTGGTGTGGAATTATCCAACTTAATCTTTGACGATGAAAATTAATTGCTCCCATGAATTATGGATAGCTCTCATCCAGACATTGCAGGGCTGATTGACAATAAAACAACTCTCATAGAACTTGAAGTTATCTCCAGAAACATGATCTTCGACCTACATACTGAAAGGGCAGTACAAATAAAGAACTAACTGTTTAGTGACTTAATGGTGTATTTGCTTATAAACATTCAGACTGTGACTGTGATATAGGTTTCTATTTCATTTGTATATTCTGTATATAACCGTTGTTTGGTTATGGAATTTGTGATTCTGGCTAATAACCCAACACCACCACTATATATATACTACTTGCATTAGTGCATGGTGCTCCGCAGACCGGAGGAATTTACAAGAGATAAAGATATAGCAAGCTTACATGAAGACCTAGCTTGGAATCGGGTTTGGAGCCAGTCAGATCAAGGTAAAGGTAACTGTTACTAAAAATTGATTTTGCTTAGTATACTACAAAAATTATGTGTTAAATCGTTGAAAACCTGGTTTTGTAGCATGGCCATGTTTTTTCTATAGTACTTAACAGCTGTGCAAAATCTCTTGATGCGTATTCAAGTTAAAATATGGAAACCACAGAAAACACACCAATCCACAGTCAATGTTTACAGCTTCCAACTGTTCATTAGTTCTACAGATGTATTGACCTCTCATAAACAATTTTATTCACTGTGGTTAAATCAGTATGTGGCATCAAAAAAAAGATACAACTGATGCCCAAAGAATACTTTTTAAATATGCTTAGGGGTTTCCGAGGAGATGATGCTAAATGGTGGCACAAGGTCACGTGGATCTACATGTATAGTCAAGATTTGCTATGAAAGGACGAAAATGAAAAAGAAAGAATTTATGCAGGGTTCCAGTCACAGGAATCAAACTTTGACATAAAGTATAAAATATTTATTACAACTCAATATAGTTTTTTGTTATTTTAAAAGTGTTCCACTTTCTTTTTCTAATTTTTCTTTAATGGATTCTCTAAATTCTTCATCTATAAACTGTGTCCCTCTACACCGTCGTCCTGTTACTGGGTCTATTATGTTTCCAGTTTTAAACAGTCTTTCACAAACCAGATGTGTAGCTTCTGGTGTTGCTCTTTGTCTGAGTGGTTGTATTTTTACAATATCACCTATTTGACTGGGATCTGAATCCTGGTCAACAGCCCAACAGTGGTCAGGATGATTGAAATACTAAAATAATATTTAAAAAATCATTATAATATCTTTTTTTCCAGGCATGAGTTTATATAGAACGAATAATCATACCCTCGCTTTTTTTTTTTTTAAATCCGACAAATCACAAAACTAACTTAGGATTTTAATGGCAGTAAAATTCGGCCTAAAGTTTATATAGTAAATAACAAAAAAAATTTTTCATTATACATTATATCACTCTGTTCATAGATAAAACGTTGACAGGAATAGTCTGCAGCAGCAGTTGGCAGTAAATGACCAAAAGTGAAGTCGGAACCAGAGAAAAATTACCCGAAAATTGCAAAAGGATGAGAACATGGCTAATGTCATAAGGTTACATCAATAGGCATGCATGAAATGTAAAGAAAGTTATTAAAATTTAATTTTACAAAAAATTATTAAAAATCAGGATTTAAATATTAGCTATACTGCTACATGAGTGTGTGTGGCATGTGTGTAAACAATGTCAAGTAATCCATATAAACAAACCCATTTGAGATGGTAGCGTATCTGAAAAAATATTGAAGACGGGCACTAAAATTAATTTCAAAAATAGACAAAAATAGTTTTGACATCGATAAAGTTTTTTTTTTTCAAATAACAAAAAATGTCGGACCAGTTTTTTGCATTCTCTGAAATGCTTTATTTTAAATTGACATTTTTGTGACTGCATATATAGAGAAAGATGTCACGTCACCAATGGAATGCAGAGGCACTGTTAAGGTTCTCTGAAGTAATGTCACAACAAAAAAATGTGTGCGATGGTCACAATGTAGGCTGCACCTATATTCATATTATTTTATTTATATAATATGAATATAGGCACAGCCTTAATGCGAGCATCTCATATTTATGGTTCATTACTTTTCTGTGCCTCTGCATTCCTTTTGTGACGTGACATCTTTAATGTGTGTGGTGACGTCACAAAAAATCTAACAAATAAATAAAGTGTTTTTGAGATTGCAAAAAAAAATTGTCAGACATTTTTGTTGTTATTTCAAAAATAAACACTTGAATTTTATCGATGTAAAATTTGTTTCTGTCTACTTTTAAACTATTTTTTTTTTGCTCGACCACAATATTTTCTTCTGATAGCTCAGCTACCATTCGAAAAGGGTTTGTTCATATGGATCACATGACCTTATTTACACACATGCATGTAACCAAAGGTCATTTACTGCGAGACAGTGTTGGGTTGTTTCACCCCGATAACCTGTTTGCCCTGGGTCGATTCACCCCGGGTCTTTTTGCACCTATAATGTGAGTCGTTTCCACCTGGATCGTTTCACTCCTCAAAATAAAAAATATGTTTTGAAGCTGATTATCTTTAAACAATAAAGTGTATTTTTACAAAATTAGCTTACATTCAAACTTTGTGTCAATTACCAATTATCACTTTTTAATGGGATTATTAAAAGAAATGTAAATTACATTGTATGTTATGATTTAATAAAAATTTCAATCAAATTAAAAAACACCTTTGATCTAGAGCTTTACAATTGTGCCACTGCATAAAGAATTATCAGCTCACTGCAAAAATTACAACAATATACTTTTAAACAAAATAATTTGATATACACATAAACAGATTTCTGAAATATACTTAAAAGTTGTTCTATGTACTACTTTAATCATATAAAAGTAGGGGCGAAACAACCCAGGGCAAACAGGAATCTGTGTGAAACGACTCATTGCGAATGGGAATCAGGCTGAGACAACTCAGGGACGAAGGGGATTTGGGGTGAAACGACCTTGATTCCTTCAAGACTGCTGCATTGGCCGATTCCCTTAAGTAAAGAAAGTGTTTTTGTCTAGGAAAAAGATTTGAAGTTGCAAAAATATGGATCTATTAATGGAATTGATGTCATAATCTTAAAGAATAAATGTCTGTGAGTATGTAAAACACCCAGAATCATGTTGGCAATTGAAAGTTTCCCAGAGTAAACTTAACAACAAAGGTATACTAAGTGTTGACGTATTGTGGAGAGGGTTTTTTGCGAGAAAAATGAAAACTGCTTACTGCGTATGGTTCTGCTAATGCCCCTTTTGTAGATCAAGAAAGCTCCTTTTGAAATCAATAATTATTTCCTCCAGATATTCAGCGTTTTGAAATATGGCAGTTTTTAAATTTTGAAAGGGTGATTTTCAACACTAAAATTTGACCTTAATTAGAATGGAAGTGTACTTTAGGAACAATCGATTGTTGTCTACTCGAAATCCTTTGGGTGATGTCGTCTGCAGTTAAGGCGGGAAAAGTCTTGCGATTTCTTCGAATACCATTGAACATCACGAAAGCAGATGAATATTTGTAAACTTGGTAAGATCCCTTTAGAAACAAAAATGGTAATTATGTTAAATTCCCATAGCAAAAGTCAAGGACCATTTGTAACAACTTAACAACAGAGGCATATTATAAAATTGGTTATCGTATCTACATTTTTTCTACTGAATTTTCGTAATAATTTCGTAATAATTTTCGTAATAAAATATAGAATATTGAAAAATGCAAGCAAACAATTTTTCCAAAGAGGCTTGGCATTTAGTATAGGTAGGAATTGTTTATATTTTTGGGTTTGGCTCCTAGCTCACTTAGTTCGCGACAAATTTTTCTTTTGTCGTTTTCTTTCCATATTTTGCCCCAAATTTAATGGGGTAGAATACCTATTGTTGAAAGATGTCTCTGCAATGGGCCATGAAGGCATGATTCAATGTAGACACGTAAATACAAAGTGCAGATAACTCCCGAAAAGTATGTTCACGCATGACTGAACTTTTTCACTGCTTGGGTGGTGTTGCTTTACGGCCTTCAGTTGGAAGGAAAACAATAGGAGAGTATCAAATGTAGTTTATGAATATTCATGAGGGATTACATCACATATACCGTATATCTGCTACAGTTTGTGGCAGTGATTAGGTTGGGAAAACCAGAATTCAAAATTTTGTTGATCGTTTAAAGTTAGTTATTTGCACAGTAAATTAATGAAACTTCTACAGAACAATATTTTATACATCTTTTAAAAGATTTGCTAATAAAAATAAATTAAAACCACCGTTTTCATATTTTAAAAAAGTTATAAATGTCCTACCCCATTGTGTCATGACGCAGTTACCTCCCATGTAATACATGATCAAACATGGTAAATAACCTGGTCTACTGGTGCAATATTTTTCATTGACGCAAGCTTCACTTCAAATATAACACCAGGTCAGGACCTCCGATATAAGCATTTTCATTGGTTGATAATATGACGCCATTTAATATCACATGCACATGTGAATTTTTTTAAAGCCGGGAAAACATTTTCTTTATAAAATTTAAATATAAATTACATTATAACTTAACGTTTAAATTTTGAAATCTCAATGTAAACTCAACTAAGAAATGTAAACAATGAACGTCATAAAGAGAATGACGTCACAATACGTTCGGTCTACTTGAACTTATCTGTATTACAAAATGGTTAGTCTAGAGAATGCCCTAGTTCCATTAATAAAACCTCTCATTTCATGTTTATTTTCAACATTTTTATCGGATATTGATATTTTATGTTTTTAGTCAAATGCGAGGTTTCATCTTTAAACGCATTTTCCCGTGAGCATATTCCGCAAGAAAATCGTGTGGAATGTTTCAGTTAAGTTTGATATGAAAAAAGTTTGTACAACCATGCAAACTGCGCTAAACTTAAAGAAAAATATCTAAATTTTCTAAAAATTGTCTTACCTTAGTATATCATGGATTTTTTAAGTCCTGGTTGAAGCTTTATTTGAGGTGTCCCTTAACTCCCATTACATTCAATGGCTGACCCCAATTAAATCTATCTTATGGATCCGTTTTAGACGAAACGAATTTTCCATGTGTTACAATTGCGACAAATTGTATTCGTTCCGCCATTAAATATAACTTGATTCCGTAATGTTGATAAACTGTTAAATTCAAAATGTCAGCTCGCAGAAAAATTTCGTCTTGATATTTCAAACATGGATTACTTAATTGAACATAGTTTAATTCATTGAAAACAGGTATAGTCTTTGTGTTTATGTTAGTTTCATGATATTTCAAATGTAAAAATATGCAGAGCTAATGAAAAAATTTTGCTCCGAGAAAAATCAACTGACAGATAAAACCTCACATTTCAAATAATTAAAAAAAAATGTAAAAGTCAGATAAAAATGATAAATATAAACGTGAAATGGGATGTTTTATGTTATAGAACTAGAGAATGCCCGAACGTCAAATTTCAACGCTCTCGCCGTTGAAATCCAATGCTCTGACCTGACGTTATATCCAAAGGCCGCTTAGGCTAAAGAGGATATCATCGTCAGGGTACCAGAATAACATGGTAAATCACTCTTCAATGTGAAAACACAAAAAGACTGCTTTTGTATGTGACAATCTTGCAGACAGATTGAGACAATATTTTTGTCAAACTACTTGCTATTAAAGCATTTTGAGTTAATATTTATGTAGGTTAAGTTCATTTTAATGAAGCCAAATATTAATTTCAATTTATATTACAATTTTAGAATTTTTTATATATAATTGTTTTGTGGAAACAGTTTTGTGTCAAGATCGAATTTTTTTAAAAGAATAAAATGTAAATTTCTTTTACATACAAATAGATATTTTAAAAATTAAACTGTTTTTCAAAGTGTCACGAATTCCACTTTAAAATGATGTGTTGTATTTAAATTTTGCAACACTTTAAAAATTTTTTATTTTGCGTCCCTATTCAATGGGAATCCGGGTCGTTTCGCCCCGAATCCCGTTCGCCTCTGGGTCGTTTCGCCCCGAATCCCGTTCGCACTGAGTCGTTTCGCCCTGATTCCCGTTCGCCCTGGGTCGTTTCGCCCGTACTTTTATAATATATATAATGATAGATAATTGTCTATTACGTGTGCTTGTGTTATGGTTTCTGTAATAATTTACTTTTTTTGTTGAAGTGCATGATTTTACTCTTTCCATCTTTGACATATCATGGATCTAAATTATTATAGATGTAAAGAAAAAAAAGAAATTTTAAATATATTTATTTTATTAAGTCAGTTCAACAAATCTGTACTGCTCTACAGTTATACCCGTCTGGCATTTACGCTGCTGCCAACGATCACACGTGTGCTGCTTTGGTCCTACAGGATCATTACAATGAATACGAAAAATAGATATCGTGAAGGTTGAGTTTGAAATGATTGCCACTGGTGTGGCTCATATTTATATATTCAGGTGAGTTTAACAGACTATGATTTGGCTTATCAAACATTTTACAAATTACTTTGAACCTTTAATTAACTGACACGATGGCACAGGTTGTAAAGCTCTCGATCAAAGGTGTTTCTTAATTTGATTGAAATTTTATTGAATTATTTCGATGAAGTAATTAACAAATGAAATTATAATTGTAATATTTTTTTATCCACAAAGTTCGAACATAATTTTGCGAAAATACGCTTTATTAATTAAAGTTCATCAGCTACAACACACACAATATGCTTTTTCGTTTAAAGATACACATTGTTTTTATTTAGAGGAGCGAAAAGACCCAGGGCGAAACGACTCACTTTATAGGTGCGAAACGACCCGAGCGAATCGACTCAGGGCGAACAGGTAGTCGGGGCGAAACGACCCGACACCATTCAATGGCATGAGACGATGAGTGTGGGCGAAAGAGCAGGGACATCTTCAACACTTACCATTAATAAATACTTATCAAGCTTCATTTTTGGTATACGTATTTTTACAGTTGGAATTTTATCAGTTCCTCTGGCTATAACTTGACCAATCAAATACTTGCGTACTACTTGTGTAGCGTAGGACATTTTTGCTTTACCAGGGGAAAATTGGATCTGGGAAAGAAAACGCATTTTCTTACGTCCGATACACTTGTAGAATACAATGGACCAATAAAAATGGACCAATGGCCTTTCTATGTTATTTTCCATATGGGGTACCCCTTTTCGATTATTATTTCCTTGAAAGACAAAGTTAATTTAATGTTAAATTAAGAGAGATTATTTATGTTAAAGAATATGGGGTTTATTTGGTGTTATTAAAAATATAGTTTCGCATTGCTTTTCTGGCTGAAAAATGAAGGTCAAAAAGGGGGAGTCTCATTTTGACTTGACTTGGGGAGTTTTTTACGTCCTACACCGACAACTTAATGCCCTTGGTCGGACGGGAGTCTCATTTTTCCGACGCAGTCGGTATTATATTCACTTTTTACCCTTTGACCTCATGACACTTCACCTCTCGTAATTCTGTTTCTTGATTGGTTAAAACCCAATTGGACGGGGGTTCGGAACAGGGTGGTAAATTGGACAGGGGCTCGGAACAGGGTGGTAATTCACCTTTCAAATTGTGTACTATTATTATTAGATTTTGCCGTCTGTTTGTTTATAAAATTATTTCATAGTGCAATTTAAGTATAAAGAACGATAGAGATGAGCTGCACTTTGTAAAATTTTATTGGACGGGGGTTCGGAACAGGGTGGTAAATTGGACAGGGGCTCGGAACAGGGTGGTAATTCACCTTTCAAATTGTGTACTATTATTATTAGATTTTGCCGTCTGTTTGTTTATAAAATTATTTCATAGTGCAATTTAAGTATAAAGAACGATAGAGATGAGCTGCAGTTTGTAAAATTTTATTGGACGGGGGGTTCGGAACAGGGTGGTAAATTGGACAGGGGCTCGGAACAGGGTGGTAAATTGGACAGGGGCTCGGAACAGGGTGGTAATTCACCTTTCAAATTGTGTACTATTATTATTAGATTTTGCCGTCTGTTTGTTTATAAAATTATGTTCAATAGTGCAATTTAAGTATAAAGAACGATAGAGATGAGCTGCAGTTTGTAAAATTTTATATCAAGACAACTTGTACAAACATTTAAATATTTTTTAATTGAAGTACAGCGCAAATTAAATGCATATTAACACGCTGGATTTTAGCGGGCTTTTATGGAGGGTAAAAAGGACGAAGAGAAGAAATTTTAATTAATTTCTAAATACAAATTAACAATCCTTTTATATTCATGTTGATATTAAATCAAATGTATTATTGTTCTTGGGCGTCCGTCGTAGTACACACACATAGATAGAGAGTTGTGGCTCTAATTGTAAAGTATACTTTGCTTATTCAGTAAATTTTAAGCTATAAACATTTTATTAAAAAAAATTCTAATATTCAATTTGTTTACATTATTGTATAACTGCTTTGGTGCTCGCAGAAAAACTTCAATTCTATATCTTAGGCATTGGGTTTTAATACATAATAGCAATAAACTTTCTGGAATACATGTACATGTACAGCAAAGTACATGTAGCTTTATGTACATTATCAATTTTAGGTTAACTGTATGCTTGGTAAATCTGTTAATATCGAAAACACGTAAATAAAAGGGGACACACATGTATAAATGAATAATTTCAAACTCGTTTCACCTGGGACTAATGTTAATTTATAGGTTCATGATTTCATTCACGTAGTAATAATTGTCCGTCAGTACTCCCCCCCCCCCCCCCCAAAAAAAAAATTTCCATCAAACATTACTGGTCTATTGAAACGGGGAATTTGTATGACAATAAAGGCGATTCGTAATTCAATGCATAACTCAATTTATATCTTTACTGCGGCGGTTATCTTTTTTAAAGATAGTACTTGTTTTCAGATTTCCTCGAGGTGTCCCTACGTATTCGAAATTTGATTTCTTCCTCCTAAATGTGTATAAAACTCCTTTTTTGTGTATTTTCATACCAAAGATTGCATTTCTTTCCAAAATATATTTACTTTAAACAATCATTATTGACCAAATCGCGTTTTAACCTGACAGTTTTTTTCACTCTTTACTTTGTGCTCATAAAATGCCGCGCCCATACCGTTATGCAATAGTACATTGATACGGATGCAGAATTAAGCAAATTGCATACCTTTAGTACTGTTGATTCAATTACAAAACTTGTATGTAGTTGGGCATATACATCGATGTTCCTTTATGCTTTAAGTGCCGTTTTTTAAAGGCCACCCCTAGAAAAAAAGGCGCGTTTTTGCAAGTAGTTTTTTTCTCCTCAGTTTGTGCTGCGCTTCAAAATTGAGGTTTTTTTATCTTTACTGTTGGTGTTTTTCACATAGCATGTGTAGATGCCTATGTTCGACGATTGTTCTATCTTAAATTTTCATTCAGGGTCCACAATTGAACGAACGAAATGCGGTCAAAATGATCTTCCGAAAATTAACGGTTTTTGAAACATACTATAACTTGTTCAAAACTGACCTAAATTTCATAGTACAACATTATGGTTGAATGCTGGACCTTACTTCGGTGATTTGTAAAAGCGTTTCGAAATCGTTTAACATTTGTGAAATTATCGCCCATTATTATAACACAACCAGAAAGTCAGATTAGGGCCGAAAAAAAACGTAAAGATCATAGTTCTTTTATATTGTCAAAAGTTCAATTTGAATCACTGAATTAGACTAAATTTGCTGTTTTATGCGTCCTGTAACATACAAACTCCAAATGTAGTGTACACATTGACCACAAGCCTTTCAGTCATTGTTTCATCCTTCCCACCCCTAACGTTGCATTGAAAATAGCATGTTTCATGAAATAGACTATAGCTAATTAAAACGTGAATATTAACAATGAATTTTGTCATAATCTATGATTTTATGCTGAATTTATGCGCTTAAAGTAATAAAATTTGCCGAATTCAATTGCCAAAAGAAACATGTATAGAATACAATGGACCAATGGCCTTTCTATGTTATTTTCCATATGGGGTACCCCTTTTCGATTATTATTTCCTTGAAAGTTAATTTAATGTTAAATTAAGAGAGATTATTTATGTTAAAGAATAGGGGGTTTATTTGGTGTTATTAAAAATATAGGTTCGCATTGCTTTTCTGGCTGAAAAATGAAGGTCAAAAAGGGGGAGTCTCATTTTTTTCAAATTTCCTCGAGGTGCCCCTACGTATTCGAAATTTGATTTCTTCCTCCTAAATGTGTATAAAACTCCTTTTTTTGTGTATTTTCATACCAAAGATTGCTTTTCTTTCCAAAATATATTTACTTTAACAATCATTAT